>JAXGGA010004980.1:0-82432 GCA_038373865.1 Uloborus plumipes | reverse complement strand
GGCGGGAATGCACAGTAGTCCGACTGGAGGACACTTTGGTATCCTGAAAACCCTCCACAAGGTTCGAGAGCGGTTCTTCTGGAGCAAGGCGAAGGATGACGTGGAGAAGTGGTGTCATTCTTGTGACGCCTGTGCTGCCCGTAAAGGACCGAAGAGAAGAAGCCGCGGGAAGCTACATCTTTACAACGTAGGAGCTCCTTTCGAACGAATCGGGATCGACATTCTTGGTCCTCTACCGAAAACTACTGATGGGAACAAATACATTCTCGTTTCCATTGACTATTTTACCAAGTGGCCCGAAGCATATTCCATTCCGGATCAAGAAGCTACCACTATAGCAGAGACTCTAGTCCAGAATTGGATCTCGAGATATGGGACACCCTTGCGACCCATTCCGATCAGGGGAGAAACTTCATCTCTGCTGTGTTTAAGGGCCTATGTAAAATCCTCAAAATTGAGAAAACTCGAACGACACCACTACACCCACAATCGGACGGCATGGTGGAGAGATTCAACAGGACAATCCTTAATAATCTCTCGCTTATGGTCTCCAAAAATCAACAGGATTGGGACAAGAAACTTCCTCTGTTCCTGCTGGCCTACCGCAGTGCTGTCCACGAGACCACCGGATATTCCCCATCACAGATGCTCTTCGGCCGAGAGCTTCGGCTACCTTGTGATCTCGTCTTCGGTCTCCCTCCAGATGCGCCTTCATCGCCTGAGGAATACGTCCAGGATCTCCAGGCCCGGTTGGAAGACGTTCATCACTTCGCACGGGAGCGAATCAACATCGCGACGGAGAAGATGAAGACCCGATACGACACAAGGTCCACTGGTCATGACTTTCAAGAAGGTGACAAGGTGTGGCTATGGAATCCCATCCGACGTAAAGGTCTGTCACCCAAATTGCAGTCGCATTGGGATGGACCCTACACAGTCCTTCACCGGCTGAACGACGTCGTAGTGAGGATCCAGAAGTCATCACATTCAAAACCTAGGGTTGTCCATTATGATCGGCTAGCCCCATACTATGGCCATAGTTCGTAAAGTAAATCTAAAGCTACCATGGTAATTTGTTTGTAAATTTTGTATATAACTTTTGCCTTTAATTGTCTGGGGGTAATATTACTCCATCAATGTTATTATTTCCTTCATGTTCTCATTGTTATTGTTTATCATGTTTATGATTGGTCATCATGTAATGCGTGCACCTGTAAATTTTCCCTTGCTTCCTTTCTGGGGATTGTACTGCCCGGGACGTGCAGTCCTTGGGAAGGGGGCAATGTTACAAATCTTGTAAATAGTTGTTGTTTTTCCTGCCTTGCATCATTTTCATTAGTTTTGGTTTTATCTGACGTCATGTTGCAAAAGTATCTGAAGATATCACTTTTATCACTTGTATACCGGCCCTGTAACGTTTTGTAGTTTTTACACTTGCCCTGCATTTAATAAGCGTGAAGACATTTTTCGCTCGGAGTGTTTTCTTTTTTCTTTTTATTGCTAGAACTTTCTCAATGGATTATTTCAAGTTATGAATGATTTGGAATACTCCGGATTTTGCTGGAACATTATCGAAACTACGTTTCGAGTATAAATAGCTGGCCTTGAACACAGTCAGTCAGTTTTTCTCAGATGGGATTTTCTGAGAGGCTCGTTTTTATTCGCTTGGGCGATGTTTTGCTTTTGTAATTGCTTAATTACTGTTCACGTTAGATACGTGGTGCTGAGTTATTGTTGAGAGTACAGTGTACTGTTTGCTACCTAATTGCTGGATGTTTAGCAATTGTTTCCTGATCCTATTGTAAATAGTGTACATACTTGTAAATAAATTTATAGTTATTTCCTCAAGATTGGAATGATCATTTAAGAAAGTTGAAGGTGCTACGGACTCGTTACAATACTTTTTTCACGTCGGTATTTTTTTTTCTTCGGCTGAGGTAGACACTTCTATGGAATGACCCTTTAACTCTTAAGCTATTATCTTAAATCACCTCAAGGTGACCGCATTCAAGCTCTAAAACTGCGAATACGTTCAGGCTTGGCGAAGTTTACCATATTTAACAATGCCTATTATGTTTTTTTTTTTTTTTTTTTTTTGGTACTTACGTATGAACTCCACCGCAGCTACAGATTTGGCAATTAAAAGAAGATTTGGTGGTTAATTTGACGTTTTTGGAGGCTTTAAATAACTGCATGCGCGTAGAAATAACAACCGGAAAAAGGGAGAAAAAACGCCAAATCTGTAGCTGCGATGCAGTTGATACGTAAGTACCTTTTTTTCTTTTTTTTCCATTTCAACGAAATTTTAGTTTCAGTTCATGATTTCCTTTTTTTTTATTTGAAGATTTATTTTTAACTAGCTGACCCGGAGAACTGTTCCGCCTTAAAGGCAATAAATAAGAAAATTTTTGAATTTATTAAGTTTTTTATTGTTAGAAATTACAAAAAAAAAATAAGTACCATTATTCATTCATTATTGTTTCTGTATTTTAGTACATAAGTTGCTCTTCACTAAAGTACCTTGTGATGCACAACATTTTTTGTTTTATTATCAGGCGCATAAAGAAACAACGCAGATGGTCTTCCGACCCGTAAACATGCCACATATAATTGACCATGGGAAAAACAGTGATGTTCTAGATTCAAACCACAAACTTTTAAGGATTGGCCTTGTGATTTGTTAAAGGTCATGACAAATGCAAGACGGATCGGAAATTGAAGTCTTTTAAATTCAAACGGCATATCCGTTGGGATCATCGGGATCCTAGGAATGAGCAATCATTTCTGACAGCTTATCTATATATATAAAGATGACGGTGTTCGTTTGTCGTTTGTACGTTTGTAACCGCTGGCCAGAAGCCCCCACAGCACCTACAGACCTGAAACTTGGCTCAAAAATTCGAGCGTACCCCGCCCTCGTGCACCTCGAAGCCCAAATTTTTAATTTCGAATTAGTTATTTTTAAATTAATTAATTAGTCTCATTTTTGGTGTATCCGCCATAATTGAGGGGGGAAAACCTTCCCCCACCCCAAAACATTATATATCGTTGGAAAGGGGTTTTTTTTCTGAAAAAGAAAAGTTTTAGCACGTTTCTGTCCGTTAATTAGGACAGGAGATATTAATTAATCAAATTTAGTCAATTTTCAAGGCCTAACTCTACGCAGAACTGAAACACTAGAGCCATTTTCCTGATCAGCTGCTCTTTTGTCCCTGAAGTTACTTTGTGGTTTAAATTTGCGTATAGATTTAAGCCTTGAAAATTTATTCAATTTGATTAATTAATATCTCCTGTTACTTACTTAACTTTCTGTCTCTTATATTTATTTGGCGAATTGATTTAAACTTTAACATGACTTTAAGTGGAATTTAAAAGGTTGTGGAGCGCATTTGAACTAAAGGATATAATATTTTTTCTTCAGAGGAGGTTAAAGTGAATTTAAATTTATTAAGTTGACTTCCTCAAAATTCGGGGTTCCCGAAAATGTCACAATGGAACTATCATTGTTAAAAATTTAGGGATGGCTTATCAGTTCCTCTTCGCATTTGGCGTCGTAAAGTTTGGCGACAATCAGGAAATTTACCAAACCTCCCATCCAGTGAAACACTACTTTCTCCAACTCAAAGAAAAATAAAACGGTCTGGGAAGGAACAGTAGTTGTTTGCAATTTAAAGCGTATTTTATTGCATGTTTAAAACATGTATTTAATGCCGCCATCACTAAATTTTTAATAATAATAGTTCCATTCTGACATTTTCTGTAACACCGCTATTCAGTTAACCGGGAAATTTTCCAAACTTCCCGGCCAGCGAAATCTTGATTATTTGAGAGTCACTGTTAGATTGTAATCACTTCAAAGAGATGGTACGAAAGACATTATATTTCTTTCCTTTTAATGTTCACATTAAAATCATGGAAGAATGGTTGTAGCTGATCTACCTGATACAATCGGTTCCCTATGTTAATAAATTTAGATTTGGCGACCAATTTTACATTGAAATTACGGTTAAATCGGTGAATTATATTAAATTTCAAGGGCAATATTGCTGTGTTCGTTGAGAGTTTTCGAAAATCTTGGCTCTACAGTTGTGTCAAAAGTTCCATTGAAACGTAAAAATTTCGCTAAAAATAAATAAGTTCCTCACACACACACGAAAAGAAGAAAAAAGTCTTTAAAACTAAAATAATCCTCGCATTGAACACTACAAACTGAAATGGCATTAAAAGTGTCATCAATATATTTTAAAAGGTCGTGGTGCACATTTGAATTAAAGAATATAATAATTTTACTTAAGAGGGTGGAGTGAATTTAAATTTATTCAGTTGACTTTCTTTACTTTTTTGCACGGGCATCGCCGTGCGGGTACTGCTAGTCACATATAAATTTCAAGGGAAGTAACGCGTTTGTTTATAATTTATTTCACGAAAAAGTCAAATAATACTCATCGCACCGTTAACTTACAACCTGTTTACTGCTTTCCGGAAGCTGCCAGAACGTGTGCTTTATGTCTCTCAGCCATGGAGGTGTCAAAAAAGGCTTAGTAAAAAGGCTTAGTCAACAAGACAGTTTTTCTATTTATGTAACTGACACACATAAATTATAGCCTATGTCCGTCTCCTGGCTCTAAGCTACCTACCCACCAATTTTTAGCCATATCGGTACAGCCGTTCTTGAGTTATAAATAGTGTAACTAACACGACTTTCTTTTATATATATAGATTTTAGTGAAACTTTTAGTGAAATTATAATAACGTCGAACATGCCAAATAGGCAAGAAGTTTACCATCGTTGTTTTCATTTTTCGCAATATTTAATAGCTTACAAAAGTATTCAAAAAGGAGCATGCCTTTTTTGTTTATTGTTTCGAAAATTTTACTGTGCCTATCTTCCATCTAGATTGCAAAAAAAAAAAAAAGAATATCCCTCATTTTGGAACAATAGTTCCGTCAAAACTTTTAATGATTTTCAATCGTCAAAAATCTGTTGGGTGATTTTTTTTTAAATAATGAGACCTTTGAAATGATCGTGGCACCAATGTTCTGAAAACACGTCGAGAATTCTTTCTCAGTAAAATGCTTTTGAGAATATTTCAATAACTAAGATTTTTGGCAGTTTTTCATTTCTTAAATTGTCGCCAAATTTTTAGGCCATAAAAATCCTTCTCTTTCTGTAATTTTGCATTTTAATGAAACTTTGGACATTTATCAGTGACTCGATATACAGGGTGTCCACTCCAATCGTGGACCAATAGCTAATTTCTAAACCGTTAGAGATACGCATATAGTTTATTTAGGAAAAAATCTCCAAATTACGAAAGGAATTTTGGGTCTATTCAATGTTTTTCAAAAAATCAAATTTTGAAAGAGTTACGAAATTTAAATTTTTATACAGCCTCCCAGTCCTATCAATCATATTTAGTAAAACATTTTTGACACTGTAACGTTTAAAACTAAAAAAAAATCACTCCTCTACCTCAAAAATTGACCGAGTTATGACGTTTTGAAAAATCAAGATTTTGCATTATTTCATGACATCACCGAGAGATCGCTTAAGGGACCGTATGCGAAATCCTTCAAAATCTTGATTTTTCAAAACGTCATAACTCGGTCAATTTTTGTGGTAGAAGAGTGATTTTTTTTTAGTTTTAAACGTTACAGTGTCAAGAATGTTTTACTAAATATGATTGATAGGACTGGGGGGCTGTATAAAAATTTAAATTTCGTAACTCTTTCAAAATTTGGTTTTTTGAAAAACATTGAATAGACCCAAAATTCCTTTCGTAATTTGGAGATTTTTTCCTAAATAAACTCTATGCTTATCTCTAACGGTTTAGAAATTAGCTATTGGTCCACGATTGGAGTGGACACCCTGTATATTTGTTTAACTGATTATGTTGCATGTTAATGTAGCATTTAAAGTATAAGTTGATTCGGCGAGTTTTTTAATAGGAATTCTCATGTTATTCAGAAGCTCTTTTCTTTGTGTTTTTTTCTTTTAATGATATAATTTAATTTTTCAGCTGCTTACTCTTCATTTCTATAAAAGTTTCAGTCTTGTTTCAATCCTTGCTTCGACTTATTTTCAAAAGTCCATTAAAGAGACAAATTAATTCATGGTAGCGCCAAATGCCAAATAGGTAGTTTCTTTGGCTTTGAGGAAATGGGGTCACAATATTTTTTTTTTTTAAATCGCAAAGATTAAAAACGGTACGTGACGATACAAAAAGTTAAAAACGATTTTTTTTTTTAATGCGAAAATGATTATAAGCGATACGAAAAATTTTATCATATGTGCAAAATTACAAAAAAAATCATTCCTTTTTTTAACCTTTTGATTAATTGCAGGACGATTTCGATCATTATCTTTATTTAAACTTTATTCAAGTTCAGCAACCACCAACTGAAAATGCATTTTAATAACAATATCAACATCATATGAATGTATCTTGTTCTTGAGATTTGATTCTTAAGACTGCTGCCATTCATAAGTAATGTGACATATCGTGCAAAAAAAAAAATGGACGAATGCGCTGTGAATCATATAGTTTTGATTAAATTTTAAGTCATCTAGGATTAAATTAAGAAATCAAGGCTCGAGGTGTAAACGATCAGTATGCGGAATAATTTTGTACCAATTTTCATAATCGTACGTTGCGTAAATTTTCCAGGAGAGCGTTTGGCCCGCAACCCATGACGTCATCAAACTTTGATTTTATACATCTGTACCTCAGAACCAGAACGACGTAAGTCCAAAAATGGCGATTTCATTTTATTAGTGAATTGTATGTCGAATCGTATTCTGCATTGACCCATGCGAATGGTATTCAATAAAACAAATTCCTTCACAACTATTTAGAAGCGCTGAAAGAGCACGCGTCGCATCCTTTGCACGCAGCCGACAATAGTTTTTCCTCTCTCCTGAAAAGTTACAAAAATGGACTTACGTTAGTCTGGTTCTGAGGTACAGATATATAGATTGATCCTTTCATTTTAATATCTTTCAATAAATGCTAACAACATAACTGAAATAATAAAAACTTCCTTTACTACGTAAAAGGAAGTAAAAATAAAGTCTTAGCATTACAACGCTGCAGAACACCATCTTCCATTACGCAAATGCTAAGTCCCAAGTAACAAGGATCCTTTCCATTTGAATGAACTCCAATATTAAAATCAGAGAAAGATATTTTAAACTGCAGCCTAAATGAACAATTATTACGAGGTAATTGCGTGGTTCAATTACCGGAATCGCAGTCTTTATTATCTACTACTTTTGTCAATTGAATTATAGACAGAATTAGTTATCCATCGCTTGCGCGAATTTCGGAAGCTATTAACAGAACTTCCATTACACATCCTTGACTTTCTAAGTTACTGCTATTGCATTCTTCTGTCTTTGAGAATAATGGCAGTAAAATTTCGAGGCATTTCCTTTGGAATCGTAACATTTAATGTCCCTTTTAAACAAAGGATTTAAGACAATGCATTGTTGAGAGGACTGTTATTAAAATGGCTGATATGTCATATAATAATTACTACAGTACCGTCCTATTCCTCTTTGACGATGCTTGTGATGGAACATATTGTTGAAGTGATGAATTTTAGAAGCAGGTTTGTTGTAACAGGAAACTCTTAAGGGTTTACCAACTTCATTGAATTCTTTACGACATGTTTGATGGTTCTTTGAAAATGCTTGGGGTATATGAAGTTATTATGTATGATTGATAAGGATTTTAGTCATTTTACTGATATTCAATTGTAGGGTTTCAATTTTACTTTATTGCGAGTATGTATTCATACAAATAAATTTATAAAATAAATCATATCAAATATTTTAAGCTGAAATTCATGTTATCGAGTGTACGCATGCTTTTCTTAACCCTTTCAGACGGAATTTTGAAAAAAGTGCGTCAATTTTTTTTCCTTTAAACCACAGCAACATAACATACCCAGGATCAATCACACTAAATTTCAAGATTTTTTGATAATAAATAAAAAATTTATGACTTGTCCGGTATACCGGACATTCCGTCTCAAGTGCTGCAGGACACGTTATTACAAAAAGAAGTAAATTCTTGTTTGAATCCTTACTTTTAAAAAATTTCAAGGTGTAATTTTGTAAAATAAATGAGGAAATAAACCATAAAAGAGAAAACAATTACTTACCAAAATTTTTATTGGTTTTTCTTGGGAAAAAAAAAGAATTTAAGTGGAAAAACATTACTTTCTTTCGTGATACGCCTTGAAACAATTGCGACCACGTTTCAAACACAAATGCGCATTGCATTTTAAACAAACAATATTTGTTTTGAAGTAGCAAGCATCATTTTTACATCTTGTTTCATTCTTATTATTGTCGTGATCAGGCATGTGATCACATTGATCTGACCTGACTTCGTTCATCGGGTGAACTTCTGTAAATGGCTTTTTTGCCAAATGCGGTGATGCCGGTGGAGTGGATGTTGGAGGTCTTCCTCTCTTTTTTTCTTGACGAGGCATCCCTTTCTTTAATAAACACTCTGAAATTTCCATTCGGAAGTGTAGAAGGTCCAGAATTTCTCTTTCTGGTGTAAGAAGCATCTTCTGGTCCTTTTTATACTCTAACCAGCTGTTACAGATGGCCAAGTCGACAGCATGGAATATCATTCGGAGGGTCCATTTTCTTGATTTGATAAAAATTCGGTAAAAAGAAAGAAGCTGATCCGTCAGATCAACTCCTCCCATACCTAAATTATAGCGCTTCACTACTTCTGGACGCTGGATATTTATGTAGGATTTATTTTCTTTATCCCACCTTTTCACGACATCTTCCTTGCCCACACCAATAAAATTAGATGCCAGCACAACATTCCTGTTATCAGCCCATTTCACCATTACAACATCTTCATTTGAAGAAGTAATTTCTTCGGACGTTCCTCGTTTTTCTTTTTTTGGGGTTTTTTCAATAGAGAACGGCACTTTTCCAAACCGACTTAATCTTGCAGTACCTGCTGCGTTTATGCCTTTATCCTTCAAAATTCTCAAGAGGTGATAAGAATTGAAAAAATTATCGAAGTACAATTCATACCCCCGATATTCCAGACGCTGACACAGTTGCAGCACTATAGCAGTACCAAATCCATATGCTTTTTTCACCTCATTATCTACTTCAGTAGACTTCCCTTGGTAAAGACAAAAGTCGTAAAGCAACCCAGAAGCTCCACATAATGCATATATTTTAACACCCCAAGGGGTTGGTTTATTTTTTATATATTGTTTTACATTTAGTTTCCCCCTAAATGGAACAATTTGCTCGTCGATACAAGTGACGTGTTCGACATTAAGATTTAAGCAGTGTTCGCGAATGGAATTAAATATTGGCCGCACTTTTGCAAACCTGTCAGAATTTGAATCAATCAAGGAAGCATCAACAAGATGCAAATTTGTTCTTAGCTGAAAAAACCTGTCGACCGTCATATGTGCACGAATACCGAACAATGTATTCCAGTACATTCTCACCCTTGGAAACTTAAGTGTCCCCATTAACACGTGCAGGCCAAATAACGTTTTTAGCTCTTCACATGAAGCAGGTGAAAATTTTGTGCCTTTTTGTAAAGCGTACATGTTGGTATATTGCACCATTTGAGTGAACAAATCATCGGTGATATACTTTGAAAAATAGCTTAATGCACTTTGTTTTTCAACATTTTCTTTGGCAATACTACCTTCAAAAGGTATTGGAACAAACTCACTTTTTTTAAACTTCCACTTTGGTTTTTCTGGGGGAACGATAATCTCAGATGCACCAATTCCTGCTGGAGTTTCTTGCATTAAGTTTGTTTCATCACCAATATCCTCCAAAATATCATCTTTTTCAACGGTCGATGAATGCAATATATCTGCTCCTAAAATAAAATATCAAAACTAAGCAAAAAAAAATATATATATATAATAAATTAACACACAATAATCAGAGTCAGATTTGATGTAACACTAAGCCGAGGACTAAGACGTAAAAAACTTCCGCCCCCTCCTTTGTTCTCATCTTATCTTTGCCCTTTGACTGATACCTGGTTTCTTTCTTGTGAATTATTTAATGCAAAAGTAAGTTGAACAAATGATGTAAATAACAACATTTAAAAATGGGCACATTTAATACACACGGTGAAAAAATCCTCGCAAAATATAAAATTTTGTATTTTCCTGCCTCTCGTTTTGGCCATCCTGTATTCGCAGGTGATTACTTGAGCTTAAATAATCAAATTTCTTTACATTAAAAAATATCCTTGTTAAATTTAAATTAAATTTTCCAGCAATTATGAATTTGCCACCCGATGCAAATTCAAAATCTTGCCTATTTGTGAATCTGATAATGCTTCTGAGTAATAAAGTAATGCTGTGCAATAATAACTGTATAAACCAAATTAATATCATAACAAACCAGTTTCATATAAATTATGACACACTTGACACACATGCTGATAACCTTGACACACATGCTGATAAACTTGACACACATGCTGATGCAATGCAGTCTAAAAGAGATAAGTATTGAAGATTAAATGTTCGCAAAGAAATAATGCAAATGTATGCAGTTTACGATTATCTATCAGTCACCGCTAATAATATCGCTGACCCAATTTAACTCTTTATTTTAAATGTAGCAAAGTGTTTCATTAATATCAGATAAGGTGTTTCAAGCATTCCTAGGAAAACTCTGAAGTCTTAGGAACTAGGAAAAAAATTATGCATCAGTCAAATTGTTTCTCGAAGTTTTATAGGAAGATTCGGTGTGAAATTCTTTCTGAATAATTCTTGTTCTCAAAGAAGTGGTTGACAAATTATTTTTTTTACCAAACAACCTGCTGCTGAGAACTTGTAATATGATACATTGTGAAAGATCAACTCCTAAAAAAAGGTAAAAACTAAAAAGGAAAAAAAATATGTATACAAGACACTTTTTCAAAACTTACCTATTCTGCATATCTGTTTCTGCTTGTTATCATTTGTGCAAATTTCATCATCCTCACTCAAATCAGATACATCACTGTTGTTCAGAATACTGAAAATGACTTTGTTTAAATGTCGAGGTCGAGCTAGAAAAAGAAATTTTTTGAGACATTTTTGGATAGTCAAAGCAGAATCACACGACAAAAAATAAATAAATACATAAATAAATATATGAATAAAACGAAAATTCTAACAATACTTTAAGTCAGCAATAAATAAATCAAAATACTTCTGAAAAACTGCATAAAATATGGCGATTCATAGCTATCAAGTGTCTCTTGTATGCGTAAGCTCAGGCTCAAACAGTAGTGCAGTGCGGACAACCATTGAGACTGAATGTCCGGTATAGCGGACAAGGTTTTAATCCTTCTCATTTTATAGTAAATTTAGATTCAAATTAAAGCTGTTATGTATTTATTATATCCTCATACACTATTTATTGAAAATATGTTCTAAAAATTGCATTAAATTCACAATTATTATGAAAAATACAGGGTGTCCACTCCAATCGTGGACCAATAGCTAATTTCTAAACCGTTAGAGATAAGCATATAGTTTATTTAGGAAAAAATCTCCAAATTATGAAAGGAATTTTGGGTCTATTCAATGTTTTTCAAAAAATCAAATTTTGAAAGAGTTACGAAATTTAAATTTTTATACAGCCCCCCAGTCCTATCAATCATATTTAGTAAAACATTATTGACACTGTAACGTTTAAAACTAAAAAAAATCACTCTTCTACCACAAAAATTGACCGAGTTATGACGTTTTGAAAAATCAAGATTTTGCATTATTTCAAGACATTATCGAGAGATCGCTCAAGGGACCGTATGCGAAATCCTTCAAAATCTTGATTTTTCAAAACGTCATAACTCAGTCAATTTTTGTGGTAGAAGAGTGATTTTTTTTCAGTTTTAAACGTTACAGTGTCAAGAATGTTTTACTAAATATGATTGATAGGACTGGGGGGCTGTATAAAAATTTAAATTTCGTAACTCTTTCAAAATTTGATTTTTTGAAAAACATTGAATAGACCCAAAATTTCTTTCATAATTTGGAGATTTTTTCCAAAATAAACTATATGCTCCTAACGGTTTAGAAATTAGCTATTGGTCCACGATTGGAGTGGACACCCTGTATAAATGTTTTTACTACTTACTTTTTCGTGACGAAGCCATCGTTGCAAAAATGTCAACAAATGAATATTGATGCCAACTTCTTTCTGAAAACTTTTAGCAGAGATAATAGATAAAGTTCTAGAGAGTCAATTAAAATAAATTTTATAACCACAGCTTGAAAATTACAGACGCTACGTGCGGTTGAAGTTGATGTCCGGTATACCGGACACCACGTCTGAAAGGGTTAACATTTAGAAAAGCGTTGTGTTTATATTCACTTGCTTGAAAATGAATAATTTAACTTATTGGATTTATTATTGATAAAAAATGTGTAAACAATCTTTTTTGTTTTTTTTTTTTTTTTTTTTTGATAATTATCTGTAAATATTTTATATTTTAGGATTTTTAAAAAAATGGAAAGAATTGTTTTATGTCCAAAAATTATTTATATTGAAAATTAAATTGGTTATTTTATGTCTATTTGTCCAGCCCTAAAGCTCTAATATATTTCAGAGATATTTTTGGATCCGATTCAAAAAAAAAAAAAAAAAACGTAAACTAAATATTGACAAAGGTTAAAGATTCTTTGATTGAAAAAAAGTGAATCGAATTCAAAGTAACAAACTATTTTGTTAAATACATAAATGAATAAAGCAGTAAGTAACCGCCTCTAAGCAAGGGCTGAGGCAGAAACATGCAATACACCACCAGCTCGGTTATTCCATCCACGGACTGCAGTTTCGTGCTTATTATGCACTCATCAGCATAGAATATGAATTAAACGAGCTGGAGGCACAAATCATCTTATAGAGCATGTATATTGCACATTGTTGCGAATTTATAAATCGTCTGCGATGTTCATATTTCTTTGTGTTATTTGATTCATTTATCGTCTGCGCCATCAATTGTTTTTTGTAATATTTCTTTATGTTATTTGACTCATTTATCGTCTGCGCTATCAATTGTTTTTTGTAATATTTCTTTGTGTTATTTGATTCATTTATCGTCTGCGCTATCAATTGTTTTTTGTAATGGCAACAAAAAAAATAAAAGACATAGAAAAGTTTAAATATTTGGATGGAAGGTGAGCGATGTTTCTCTCGCCCATTGTTGGCGGGGAATATTATTTTACATTTTTACTTAAATATGTAATTAAAAGTTTGTTTTTATATAAAAAAGGAGAACATTTATTTTGAATCTATAGTCCGCTATGAAATTTAACCTACCTACCAAGCCTTAACACACATAAATGAATATTGTGTTGAGTTTTTCAAAATTTTGAGCATTCCAAATATTATTTTTTACCCCTCGAAAGAAGAAACTATTAACAAAAAGCATAGTTCCTAAGAGCGAACGATTTGTTTATTCGTTTTGTTTTAGCTCTTAGGGCGCTTTTCCACTTGACGACACGACAACGACGTAAGTCGGACGGAAATACTGCAACGATAAGTACCGTGTCGCGTCGTGTACAACACTATATTTCCACTCAACCGATATCGTGTCTCCGGAACGGTCATTTTCTACCGTATTTTTTTCGAAGCACCGGTGTGCTCGTATGTATATTATTATAATTCCTCAATTTAACAGATTACGACTGGTAGATTTACTTTACCGCCGCAAAAAGAGGAAACAGAATAATTGAAGCTATTAGATTCATGATACTCACAAATTTATTTCATTCCTACCTTGTTTACTAAGAACGAAACGCATACTTTAGAATGAAAATCTAAGCTTTTCTGCAGCAATAAAGATCGTCTGAGCAACATAAGTGAAACAAAATATTGAATAAAATGAATAAACTTATTTTATTGCTATACATTCTTTATTTATCGTCTGCAAATTTAAGCTTATATTTTATTAATGCAGCGATGTTAAATTTAAATGCCATTTCTATGTGTTGCTTCCTCGAAGGAAGTAAACAAATGAATGAATGTCGTCCCGATTTTAAAGGCGAGACGGCTGCCATCCGACACGAATGGGACGACAAACGACAGCGTTCGGTCGGAGACGACACAATCGTCCTGGAATCGGGAGATGGAAAAGCGCATAGCATATTTTAATGCATTTTGCGTGCTCCAATGTCGGATGACGACAATCGTGTACGATTTATCGCTGTCGTGTCGGTAAGTGGAAAATCGCCCTTAGCAGTGCAAAGCCGCGTTTACAATCATTCCTTTCCATTTTTTTTTCACTTCAGTTTAAAAAAAAATAGTTCTCCTATCACATGTGAAAAATGTTTATTATTAAAAGCAAAAGGATTAAAAAATTTAGAATGAATCCCATTTTCTTTTTAAGGAGAAATTTTACATTCATTGCCCATTCCCGGCTACAACGCATTATCTTATGCTTTTAAAATAATCGGCTTTTCCCGAAATAAAATTACGGGCTGACTATTTTATCCTTAAAAGGATTCAAAATCACATTCATCTTATCAGAGTGATTAAATGATGCGGAAAATTTCCGTCGTAATGTTTTGATTAAATCATTGTACATAACGAAATTTAATTATCCCAAACATGGAGCTAATGTCAAAAGGACTAGACTCGCACTTTTACAAATTGTCAAAACTCATTTATAAGCTGAATACTAATAGGAAAAGTTGGCTGTCAAAGGATGTAATACTTATTTTACACAGTGTTTTTCATTTTAACTTTTGCGCTTGGCACTTTGAGGTGTAATTCAAGGTCTGGTTTTATGGCGGGACAAAATTATATGCGATTATAGGGCTGGTTTTATACTAGTAGTTACATATATTTAATGTTAGCGCAATGGGGGAAATATTGAGAAAGGAATTGGTGGCAAGAAGACATTACGTAATTTATCCTTATTTATTTTTTTTTAGTTAATTTAGAAATTTTTAAAAATATATGGAGCAGTACAAGTAACTTTAATGTAAAAAAGAGCGTGGGAGGGGCAAAAGGCTTGATATTAAATGTCTTAGATTTCTCATTGCAAGCTAGTTGTTAGCGTTTTGTAATGAGGCAAAACTTTGCCTAAATATAATGCATTCTACCTTTTTCCTTTTTTCTCCCTTAAAGTTATTTGTTCGGTAATTTTTTTACATTCCTATTGTTTTTGGCTAATTAAAAGAGTTCTACTCGGCGATGGGACATCCTCTTGCTACTGAATATATTTGACATTAAATTCTAACTTTTTATTTCAAGTTGCTACAAAAGCGTGTGCTTATAGCTTAATAAACTTCTAAGTCATTATTAAATAGTTTTGAATTAGTTTTTCCTTCTTAATAAAAAAAAAACTCACAAGAGCTCACGATAAAATCTTCACCCTAATTGACCAAATATAGTAACCAGTTTGTGTTTTATTAGTTGAGTTTTTTTTTTTTTTTTTTTTTTCAAAAGGGAAATGGCTATGTTATAACTAGGGATGCACCAATAAGCAAATCGGTCGATTACCGATTACTGATTAATCGTATTTTGATAATCGGCCGATTAATCAGCTGAGTCTATTAATGATAAAGATGATTGTTTTTAATACTACCAATTCCACCATCACTATTTTTTCTTTCTTTTACAATCCCGATTTTAGAAAATTAATGTATTTCTGAGAGAAGATTTTTTCCTTTTTTTCCATTTTCTTAATTTTCCCAAAATAACTTACAAGGAGACGGCACGGCCGTGGGGTCGGAGATTCGGGTCAATTTTTTTTGTGGGGAAAGAGGACCATTAGTATCTCACGTAGTTGAAGTAATACGACGCACTACTCAGAAAATTTTGAGAAAAATCAAATTTAAGTTTCCGATTTTAAAGTTGAAGTCTTATCAGTTTAAAATATCTTCCTCGTGCTAAGCCACCGTGGCCCAGTTGGGAGGGTGCCAGGCTTGCGATCCGGTGGGCAAGGGTTCGAATCCCACTGCGGGGGGATTTTTTCCTTCTTTTTTTTTATTTACTCTCATTAATATCCAAGTGTTATAATTATTGTAAAATTATTTACACCATTTGAAAATTATTGCTTTGTTTGTTTCTTCGTTAATTACCGCTACAGTTTTTTGTTTTTTATTATTGTGTGAAAAAAATTGAATTTATACTCATTAATATAAAAATGTTATAATAACTGTAAAAAAATATTTGCCCAATGTAAAAAGTATTAGTTTGTTTTTTTCAACGGTAATTACCACTGCGGGTTTTGTATATAATTATTTTTTTTAAATATTGAATTTATTCACATTATTGTTCCAATGTTCCTCCTTATATGATTTACAATGA
This sequence comes from Uloborus plumipes, assembly GCA_038373865.1. Taxonomy (NCBI): domain Eukaryota; kingdom Metazoa; phylum Arthropoda; class Arachnida; order Araneae; family Uloboridae; genus Uloborus; species Uloborus plumipes. The sequence goes on along the minus strand of JAXGGA010004980.1, from coordinate 66,102 downwards.
AAAATAAAAGAAACCCACCGTTATGAATTGTGTTGTTGTAAGAAAAAGAAAATAATTGAAAAAAAAAAAAAAAAATCAAAACAGTATTAAAAAATAATTTAGGGATGTAAACAGTTTCAATAATTGCTAGGTAAAAATTAAATAATAATAATAATAAAAATAAAGATCGGAACGTTCTATGAGCAGATTAACGAGCGCGAATGTTTTTCAGTGAATGAAAAACTTTGCGTTCTTTGGCTCAAATATTCTTTTTTTAATTAGGTTCGGAGGAGAAACATAGCCAACAACTTGGAGGGAAAAGAGAAAAAAAAAAAAAAAATAGAAAGAAAGAAAGAAAAAAAATCCCGCAGTGGGATTCGAACCCTTACCCACCGGATCGCAAGCCTGGCACTCTTCCAACTGGACCACGCTGGCTTATCTCAAAAAAGAGATTTTAAACTGATAAGGCTTTAACTTAAAAATCGGAAACTTAAATTCGATTTTTCTCAAAATTTTCTGAGTAGTGCGTCATATTACTTCAACCACGTGAGGTACTAATGGTCCTCTTTCCCCACAAAAAAAATTGACCCGAATCTCCGACCCCACGGCCGTGCTGTCTCCTTGTTAGTTTTATCCAATTTCTTAGAAACAATTTTCATATTCATGTCAATTATATTGCATTAACACATTGTAATCACGTTTACTAGGCATGAAAATTCAAAACAAGAAATTAGGTGGAGTCTGAGGTGAACACTCTCACTTAGGAGTGCTTTTAATCTAAGTTTTCAATTATTAGTAGCAATTTAATTCAAGAATTCTTTAAAAATTAGAGGTGACCTTAAAGCACTACACTGAGGAGAAACGTATCGAAGCGGTGAAAATGTTAAATCATTGTCTATGTGCATATTTATTCTAAGAGGGAAAATTAATTTATTAAAAACTTTATATCAACTGTGAGGATTATTATTACTGTTAATAAAACTCTTCATCACAATTTCTTAGTGAAGGTATAATATTAAAATAATATTTATAAAATATTCTTTCACCTATTAATCGGCACGATTTTGCCGATTATGGCCGATATCTCGGTGCTTCCGATTTATCAGTGCATCCCTACACTGTTAAAAAAAACCTGAATTTTCAGGAAGATTTTTACTGATTTTAACAGTAAATTTCCGCTTTCGTTTCAAAACATAACTTTTCCTTAAAAAAACGGAACTATTCCGTGAATTACCAAGTTGGAGAAACAAAAAACGGAATGTACCCGGTTTTGTGGTTGAAATATATCGAACAAGGAAGTTAGAGAGAGTCTGAATAGACTTGGCGCTTGCGCAGATACGACTTGGCAGCATAAATGATTCATAACTGAATCAAAGTGCACAGCAAAAGAAACGCAAAGTCATCGAGAATTAATATGCATGTTTAAGCCTCTATCAAGCGACTTGTATTATTCGCATTAGCATGGAAAAGAGGACATCTGGTGTCTCGTCGTTTGGATAGCTACTTTACAAAAAACATCACATTGGAATGTTATTTAATCGTATTCCGCAGGACGTTATTATGTGTGCCATTTTGTTTCAATTTGAAAATGCTTCGAAGAACAGAGTTGAATAAGAATTATTCCAGGACTCTGCGTAGTTAATCAAATTGACTGAAAAAATATTTTGGATCTTTTCATGTGTTTATGCGGTATGCATGTGATTATGAGCATTTTCTTAAGAAGACTTCGTTTATCGCAATGGATAAAATCAAAATGGGCAACAAAAGGGCGTGTTAGTATATTTTAAAATCTACTCGCTCTATTGTTGCCTTTTTTGAGAAACTCCTATTCCAAATTGGAGGTAAGAATTTTTATTTTTGTTACTGCTATTTTTATTTTAATCTGAGTCCAGACTTAACAGTTAGTTATTTCATGATGTAAACCAATTGAGCATTTTAGGAGTTGCATGTATAAACTTACTGGTGCTGAGGGTTAGTAAAATTTAGTGAAATGATTTTTGTAATTTTATATCAAGATTTAAAAGCTTAGTTTCAAAACTTAGCTTTTTTACTTTATGACTTTACTTCGTTAATGTGACGAAATTAATGTTGTCAAAACTACGAAAATGATTGTCAATTTGACGATACTAGGATAAAGAAATATTTCGCTACATTTGACGAAATTCATCCCCAAAAAAATGACGAAATGTTCGCTCGGGGTATATTCTTGGAAGTGATTTCATCAAAAACAAAGAAAATTCGTTAATTTTGAGAGTGCATTTCTGAAAGTGTTGATCACTATGAACACCATAACGTAAATATATATGAAAATAGAGGAAATCAGTAACAATACAGGATTTTTTTTTAAGGAACCACGAATGTTTCAAATTCAGAAAGGAAAAAAAGAACTTTCGGAAGAACTTAATTTTTATTCAAACATAAGAGAAAATATTTTTAAAAGAATGCACCTTGTTAATACTTTTTAATTTTTTGAAGTTATGCGCTCAGAAATACTATGCATTGATCATTCCATCTTCAAAATATTTGAGTATTTTATGCGAGATTGATGTAATCTTTTCAAAAAAATCATGTTATTTTAATGAACTAAAATTTTTAATGAAAAAAAAAAAGCCAATTCTTGTATTGCTTTAGTATTTTTTTTAAAGGCAAGATGTTTAAAAGTTTGAAGTATATGAGCGGATATTTTCAAACTTTTTCTAAAAAACAAAATTCGTAAGAGTTTTAAGTTTACATTTTTGCTCATCATTTTGTCTTATATATATATAATTTTCCGGTGAGCTAGTTTACGCTCCTTTTTTAATTGCTCTATTTTTCTGTTTCTCATTTTCCCATATTTTAATCACCCACATTTTTACGTTATAGGCTTATACCTATGCGCTTATACTTATATCTGCAAGATGGAAAATTATTGAAATTTTGCAAAATAAACAAGCGCTTTTATAGCAGGGCAATTCCACGGTGTCGGACGTAGACTTTGTACAAAATTCAACTTTTTAAGTTCAAAATTTTCAGGGTAAAAATAAATTAATTGAACCATTTTTTTTTCAATACATATGCATGTAGGAACAACCAAAAAACCTCTGAAATTTCTGAACAAAGCTTGAACTTTACATATTAAGAAAAAAAACTTCATGGTGTCGGACGTAGACTCAAGGAGAACAGCAAATTCACTTACCGTACAAAAACCCAAGATTCAGCTCAATGAACTGTTTTTAATTTTTTGAACACTTGAATGTTCAAGATCAAAGTTGAAATATGAATAATTTTACCTTTTTTGTCAAATTTATCCAAGAATAAATAGCAAAAAGAATTTTTTTCCTACGGGTGTCGGACGTAGAATAGTCGGTGTCGGACGTAGAAAGTGCAAAGTAGGTAACGTCTGACATAAAATAGATATCTTAAAAAGCTGTTTAACTTATTAATTTATTGACAAAATTATGTATTATGAACATAAAAAGGGAAAAGTAAACAAAAGAAATTTTTAAAAATATTTTCCTTAAATTTGAACTGTTCCCTGCTCGAGCTGTGGCAAAATTTTTCGCAAAACATTTTCAACAGGATAGAATATTTTGTCCTCCTCTTTTGGCCACTTAAAGTGACCTTCAGCTTTGTGCATAACAGTTACTTCTGCTTCATCTTTGTTTAACTGGGTGATGAGTTCAGGATATCGATTAGACTCGTATTTAACTAAAACCCAATCATTAAGTTGTAGATTTAAAGCTGGAGCCTCCTCCCCATCTTCAAAACTTTCATTTTCAGAGAGTTCTTCAAACAATGTTACTTCTTTTTTCGTTTCTGTTAAAGAAGTATCAGACACTATAACTTTATTTTCAGCTATTGCTGTCATCCAATGTACTGAATGAATATTTGGAATAGAAAGGATTTTCTCTTGCAAAGCAAATGACCAAACATGGCGACTGCGTTTCACAGCAACAGAAGTCCGTTCGCTTTTGAGGTCAAAAAACGATCTTTTCCTACCGACACCCTCCTCCCCACCGTGCTTGTCCTCAAACGTACTTTCATGTAGCCAATGAATTGTCTGTCCATACATTTTACTGTAAGTTTAGATCCTGATATAAGTGAGGCGAAATCTGACTTCAAAACGCCCCCCCCCCCCTACCTACACGATTCTTTAAAATTCAACATCGTTTTTTAATTTGTTTTCCTTTTGCATAAAACTCCTCGAAAGAAAAAGATTCAAACAAGTTTTAAAAGAAAAAGGAATCAAATGAAGCGGGTAGGGGGGGGGGAGACCAAATGTAAAAGGCAAATCTGCCTATGCTGGGGAAAAAACCATCAAAAAAACCATCGAGTCTATCTTTTTGTCGTTCAAGGTCATATTTTATCAGATGACGGAGTCCGCGCACATGCGGGAGTCCGCGCACATGCGCAGTTACACAAAATTCGCCGCTCACGGTTTTAACATTGAGAATTCATCTGATTGGTCAACACAATGCAACTTGTTGGAAATTGTAATTGACAAATCAGATTGCACCCAATAACGAAGTAGAATGACGGCGGAAGTGTTTTCGTTCTTCCGAGATCGCGGGAAAAATTGCAATCGGTCCGGAGCGCTAAAATCCATGATAAACAGTCAGTTTCCATGACTTTTGGACATTTTTCGCTGAAATCCATGACTTTCCATGACCAATTTCGATCATATTTGAAATCCATGACTTTCCCTGACTTTCCATGACTTTCCATATGCGCGGACACCCTGTATATAGTTAACCTTCACACTTGGCATTAGTTTTGATGCCAGAGTTGCGTACTCTTCTGGGGTACTGATGGTAGACTTTTCTGCCTTTATATGTCCCCAGTTCTTTTCAGTGCTCCGCCAATCCCATAAACTACTCCTTTCCCATAGGAAGTAGCAAAGAAACTCCATTCAATATTAATATTATTATCTGGATCCCATGAATACAAATTGGAAAATAAGAACCGTTGCTTGAATTGAGAACTGAGCCCATCCGAAAATACTAGAATATTTTTAATGGATAGGTGTTCAGCTTTCAGTTGCTTCAGTAAAAAGCTCAAAAACTTAGACTGTATGTTTTGTGTGATAATAGAAAAACTTTGAGATTGATTTTGATCGATCCAAGCATGTGCTGGAAAAATTGTGACTTGCGAGTGTACCCAATGTGCCGACTGAATTTCATTTTGGTTCATTATTGCTGCATTTTCAGCAAAATCAACTTGTAGAACGATAATTTCTGAATCAACATTAGATTTTGTCATATAAAAAGCTTCTGCCTGTTGTCTTTTGGACAGACAGAACAGCAAACAGAAGTTCAATATCTAATTGAAAGAAGCTTGAAAAATGAAAATTCTAAAATTTCTCAGAGTTGAGATGTTTCTCCAATTCAATGAGTTTAGTTGTTCCAGCAATTTTTTTAATGAAATAAATGAATATAAATATGTAATTGGACATGCATGATACATTAAGAAAAAAATGATTAGAAATATTGTAGTCTTAAGAACCTGGTTTCAGTATTGAAAATTTCGGTGTCGGACGTAGACTTTTTCTAATAGTTAATTAAAGCAAAACTATTTTTTTGAAATTTGAGTGAATATTTTTAATTACATATAAAATCCTTATTTGCACAGAAAATATTTTGTAAAAATATCTATTCATTTTTACGATACATTAACTTTTAGTCATTTTGGTGTCGGACGTAGACTTACAGAATTACCTTACTTTAAAAAAATCCCAAAAATTAAATTACACAGTTTGAGTGTAATTTTTTTGTACATAACTCTTCTAGAGACTCTAAAGAACCAGATTAAAGAGAGATCAGTTAAAAAATTTAATGAATTTAAGTAACACACAGCCATTATTAAGTGTTAGAGAAAAAGCACACTTAAGGACTTGAGCGTAATAATCTGATTTGAAGGCTCATAACTCTAATTAATTTTGCTTTTCACAAGTTTTTTTTTGCTATTTTCATACACTTTGAATAATTACCTTTCCATTGATACCAAATTTGTGAAAAAAATATGAATTTTAAAATTTGCAACTTTTTCCCCTTTTCTGTGGAATTGCCCAGCAGCTTAATATTAATAGCAAATTATATATGAAAGTTTAATAAATTAGTCCTTTAAGTGGCGCAAAATGTGTAGATTGGAAAAAACAACAAATGAACAAATTGAAATTTTATGAAACTTTAGAGAAACATTTGAAAATTTACGAAACAATATAAACATATAAAAAGAACAAACGAAAAAGATAAGGCAGTACATTACCCATGTTTGTTCTTTTTATATGTTTATATTGTTTCGCAAATTTTCAAATGTTTCTTAAAATTTCAATTTGTGCATTTGTTGTTCTACACAATCTACGCATTTTGCGACACTTAAAGGACTAATTTATTGAACTTCCATAGATAATTTGCTATTGATATTAAGCTGCTATAAAAGCGCTTGTTAATTTGCAAAATTTAAATAATTTTCCATCTTGCATGTATACATATAAGTCAAAGCGTATAGGTATAAGCCTATAACGTATAAGCGGGGATAATAAGAACCGAAAAAATGAAGAACGGAGAATTACGAAACGAAAAAATGCCTAACGGAAAAATGACGAACGCTCCGTTCGTCATTTTTCTGTAAAATCACGGAAATATAATTAACGAAACGGAAACACTCCGGCAACTCAGCTGCCGTATATTTTTTCGTTATTTTCAGGAAATTTTTTTAACAGTGTAGTTATAACTTTTTATTTAAAAGCTTCACCTTACCTTACGGTGCCTTGACTTTACGCTCGCTGAAAAACGTTAAGGCATGCCGTTTTCCTGAAAAATTTTTCAGAGCGAAAAAAAAACCCCTAGAAGTGCAAAACTCCTAGATGAAGACATCGGCGGGAACTTTCGTCGATAATAGCAGTCATTTGGTGATGCATGAGTCCACTCATTCATACAAAATGGAGGCATAAGAAGGAAAAATGGAGGGGTTGTTTTACCTAAGGGCCATTTATTTCGCCTATCTAGCTGGGAGCCCTGACATTGATTTCGGGGTAATGGTCTGTTTAGAGTTAGTCTCGCCAACATCAAATGGGTGTAAATGTCAGCTTCTGCTAAAAGGTGCAAATGGAGCAAAACAGGAAGTTTTGTTTTATTTTTTTTTCTTTATAGGATGGTTGATTCGTGTCGAAGTGTGAATTTGGGGTGTATCTGAAGAACTTTCTTAAATTTTCTGCTAAATTTATTGACACAGTGAAAGTGAGAATATATTTTATTGCTATAAATCAATATTGTGCGTGTGAATACTACCAAAATAAATTACGTCCTACAAAGGATGGGAAACAGTACTTAATGTACTTAAAGAACTCTGTGTAATAAAGGGACTGATCTATCCTAAAAACTTACAGGAATCGGGGGGGGGGGGCATTTTTTATCACTTTGTTTTTGTATTCAATATTATGCTAGGATTCGTCTTTGTTAAATAAATTTCAATGACATTTTAACAAGAACTAAGATTAAATTAAAAATTTTAAAAAAGGACCCCTGTTGCCAACCTCATTGATCAGTGAAACAAGCTTCGCTGATCAAAAAGTATTTTAAATTAAAATACAGTTAACTCTCAATATATCGACTTCGCTCAACTCGAATTTGCACTTATGTCGAAGTTTTGGAAGGTCCTGAATTGCTTTATATGTTATAAAATGGAATTTCCCCCCGTTAATTCGAAGTTACTCCATTTATCTCGAAGTTTCTCTCTCAGGCAGCCTTTTAAAAATATTTATTGTCCCAATTTTTGCTCCCTGTACTTTTAATACAGAAAACAACCAACCACTTGACCTTCAATTGTCTGAGATAATTTTTACTGCCATATTTGCCAAAAAATCTGTGTAGTTTTATTTTCCTACAAATTACAATGAAATTTAATGCAGGAGAATACCAATGTAACAAAATTTTCGCTCGATCGAAATAAATATTCAGTTCCAATTTAAGTGCCATTACACTGGTTGAAGTCCATTACAACGTAATTCCCACTACATTGAACAAAATCTGCATTCCCTTTAGCTCGTTATTACGGATTTCACTATTTACGTGCAGAAATGTAAATATGATGGAACATTAAAGCGGAGTGTAAAAAAAATTTCATTTAAATATACTTTTAAATTAAAATACCCTTTTATTCTTCCTTTTAAACTAATAAAGCAAAAGTTACGCACAAAGTTGTAGAAAAGCCTATAAATTAAAGTGCATGTAATCCATGATTTTCTGTAAGTTAATATTTAACTATTCGAACGAAATAACAGAAAGCTTTTAACAGAACTTCACTGCTATTCATTTCCTAAAACTCCATTAATGAGATTGAAATTCGGGTGCTGCGATTTTAATTTAATAAAGGCTTTGATCAAAATGAGTATACTGGAAATATTTCCAGTTCCATAGCTGTTTGCAAAACAATGAAGACTTCGTCTAAACAGCAATGTGGCAGTGGTAATGACAATTACTTGTAATTACCTTTCGGTATCTCATGAATTAGATTGGAATTAGTTCATCTCATACATTATTTTTCTAGCCTATTTTTCTGTTATTATGCTAGAGCTTCCATATTTCTTTATCAAATTCCACGATTTGATGATCAAATACATTGTGGCGTAAAACTTTAAAGAGTTTTATGGGCGATTCTCTGTAAACTGGTAATTGGCTGTCCGGACTGAGTATTTTAAAAATAATAAAGTGTAATAACGTAATTATCGCGTTTAATACAAGTAAAGCATTAATACTTTGTGGCCTAATTGTATTTGGAGTGATAACAATTTAATTTTTTTTTCTAGAAATTATCTATGCGTCAAAAACACAGTCCCCTGGCTGTCCCAATCCCATAGTCTAACTGTTAAAGATAGTATTTCAAAAAACCCATCAACACTACATAAATTTGGCAATTAATATCTAAAAATAGAATAATGAAGCTACATTTTTCTTATGAAATAAGGTATAATTACGTATTTCTAAAACTTAAAATTGTCATGTAAATTCTGTCCGGAGTTTTTTCAAACAGTCCCCTGCAACAAATTCAAAGCTGTAATACGAAAAATATATAACTTTTGCATATTCTTTTTAGCATGAAGTTTAAAGTAATCAGTGTGAATTTGCCGAAATCGCCGATAACGGTGTTAAAACGCTACTTTGCTTAGTTTGAGAGCCACATATGTGTTGAAAGTATGCATCAGGGTCGTTGCGAAAACAGTCCTCTGGGAAGGGATTTTATTAATGTCAATTAATTTAATTATAAAACATATTAGTTATTATGTCCACGATTTGTGCTTAAATTTATGGGTTGTCTCGTAACTAATTATGTTCCAATAGTTTTGCAGATATTACGCAACAAAGAGCAGAAACACAGTCACCTGGCACAGTCCCCTGCCTAGTTATACTAGGCGGGGGACTTACCCCCTATCATGATTTATCAGAAAAACACAAACTTCAATTGGCCCTCTTTCAAACCAAAGTAATAGATTCATTTTCTGAGCAATAGTATTATAATTATACGAACATTTCAAAAAACTGTGCCCGGACAGATTTCGTGTGAAAAATGACGAGTTTACAGAGAATCGCCCTTATATCAGTTTCAGCTCGACTGTTTATACCACTTTTGCGCTTAGCACGGCAGTGATTGGCAAACAATAGACTCACTGTCTAAATATCGTTTTTTGTGTCAAAAAAGCCGTTTTCTTTTGTTTTTCGTTAGACACTGCTTCGAAAAATAGAATGAGAAAGTTAAGGTACAGTGGAGTGGTTGCATAGAGCGTTCCGCTAGGATCGTAAAGATCGTAGGTTCGATCCCATCATAAGTTTTGTCGCTTTGATTGACTTATTTTTACCGTTTAATTTTGATCCAAATTTACAAGAACATAGGGGAGGATGGGGATGAATGGGACAAATTTCATGTTTTAATTACTATTCGAAAAATTCTACAATTTTCAGCCACTTAATAATTTTTATACAAATATTTCAACTTTTTGTTACACATAAGGGTGATTCTCCAAAAACCTGGCATTTTCGACTCACAAACTCTAGAAAAATAAAAATGCTTAAAAAAAATCTAAAAAAATCATACTTACTCTTTGTTAGGAGCTTATTAAGGGAAAAACAGAGGGCACTCACTTTAAGTATGCTACACCCCCAAAAAGGGGGGGGGTCAATTTTTTCAAACCGAGAGAGTGACAAGAAGCACCAAGCGAGCAAACAAAATAATTTTATCAAGGATTATCAGAAATTTTACAAAAATAACAAAGAAATAACTTCAACATGAATGAAAAACTATGTTTATTGTTGACAAACAAAACTAATTTACAACCTCCCTTAATTCTAAACCAAATTAGTTAATAACAATTTTCAGAGTAAGTACCAGGTTGTTAATTTAAATTATCCAGTTCAGAAAGGTAATTTACTTCCTGCAAAAAAGCTGTTCTCTAAAATGAATCTACAACAAAAATTTAATGCAACTTGACTCACCTATTCGAGCAGCGTTAAAGTTAAAAAATGTCTAACCGACAGATTTGTTTTGAAAAATTCGTCTGAAAAACAAGAAATAAATAACTAAATAAAAGAATAATTTTACAGTTACATTTTTTAATTTATCGTCTGCCAACTTTTTATCATAATCTTAGTTCTGAACTAATGTTTGGTAAATAAATCCATCTATTCTACCAGATGTTTTACCAGTGCTTTAAAAGTAATGCTAGAGTGACATTTTTTTTGCGCCAGGAGAGGGACATTTTTTTGCGCCAGGAGAGGGACATTTTAATTAAAAAAGGCTGATATTTCTACCCAGAATTATATAGAAGGTAAATAATGGTATTTTTCTCTTTTATCCTCTTAACTCAATTACACACTGCAGGCAGAATTATTATTTTTATTTTATTTAGAACAGAAATGTTGGCCAGGAGAGGGACATCGAAAATGTTACATACCTCATTTTGAACTAAGGAACAATAATACGAACAGCAGACACATTCTATAGACAAAATACTCTATGAGTCCAAAGAAGTAATGAGAATAAACAGTGTTATAGTACTGCAGATTCAAAATTCCTTCTTTTTGCCTTTAATAATTGAACCAATTTGTATGCCAGGAGAGGGACATGAAATCTGGGGACAAACTTCAAAATGATGTACCTGATTATCTAATCATTTAAATAAGCTAAAACAACACTATATTACACTCATAACTATTCATAATTCAACACTACAAGTGAAATTTGTGCAATGTTCACGTAAAATTTAAAAATAAATTTATATTTTAGAAACAGGGTGGGACACTCAAAAAAGGTGACTTTTTGGCTATTCAAAAATTTTTGTAGAAAAAAATAAATGAAAAATTGCTTTAATATGAATTGAATAACATCAGAATAAGTATTTCTAACAATTAAAAAAATAAAAAAAAATTCTTGGTCAAATAACTTTTGTGCTGTCCTACGGGGACATCATATTGTTCGGATTTTGGAGAATCACCCATAAATAAATGAATTCAGTCAATTTGCTATCATTTTACATTGCTAAAATATTTTTTATGAGTGTATGTATTCTGTCCCATTCATCCCCATAAAGGGGATGAATGGGACAACATTGGGAATGAATGGGACAAGTGAAGAAAATGACTATTAAAAAAAGTTTAATGTTTGGTCTTCTGTTTTTTTTTTTTTTTTTTTTTTTTTTTTTTGCTTTTTCCATTGCTTGTTTCTCAATGGCTTGTTTTTCTGAAAATATTTTCGCTTGAAAATATTTTCCTGTTTCCAACATTTGAACTTCTTTAATCGTTGATGAGGCACCCCTTATTCGTTCCGTTTTTTTCCAATTCCGTGGCATCCTACAAAAAGAAGTTAAATTAATTTTTAAAAACCATGTTTACAAAATGCTGGTAGCTATTTGTAGACACATCCACCCTGGTGAAAGTTGAGAGATGAGACATGGTTCAAGAATACACTTTATTACACTTTCGTGCTTGAACACAAACGAACATAGCCACAAGCTTCGTCGCAACATAAAATAACATCACAGATTTAGTTAACCTGTTTTTATAGTATTATAATTTGCATATTTATCTTCAGTTCAGGTGTATCTTACACGCAAAATAAAATATGCAAATAAGATTTTTAAATTAGATGTACGTCTGGAATAAATAATTCCAACAAACGGCCCCTTCGGACGTACAGTGATTCTTCCTTGTTTCAAATACACTATTTACAAATTATTGATAAAGGTTTCGTTAAGAAATCTGCTAAATTACTTTTACTATTAATATAATTCGAACTAAATAAATTTTCTTTAATCAGATCTCTTATAAATTGATACTTTATATCTATGTGCTTAGTCTTTACATTCTCTGATGAATTTTTAGAAAAATATATAGCAGATTGATTGTCACAATATTGTATAGGGATATTTAAGTTTTTAACTACAGGGTGTCCACTCCAATCGTGGACCAATAGCTAATTTCTAAACCGTTAGAGATAAGCATATAGTTTATTTAGGAAAAAATCTCTAAATTTCGAAAGGAATTTTGAGTCCATTCAATGTTTTTCAAAAAATCAAATTTTGAAAGAGTTACGAAATTTAAATTTGTATACAGCCCCCCAGTCCTATCAATCATATTTAGAAAAACATTCTTGACACTGTAACGTTTAAAACTAAAAAAAAATCACTCTTCTACAACAAAAATTGACCGAGTTATGACGTTTTGAAAAATCAAGATTTTGAAAGAATTCGCATACGGTCCCTTAAGCGATCGTCACGATGACGTCACGAAACAATGCAAAATCTTGATTTTTCAAAACGTCATAACTCGGTCAATTTTTGTCGTAGAACAGTGATTTTTTTTTAGTTTTAAACGTTACAGTGTCAAGAATGTTTTACTAAATATGATTGATAGGACTGGGGGGCTGTATAAAAATTTAAATTTCGTAACTCTTTCAAAATTTGATTTTTTGAAAAATATTGAATAGACCCAAAATTCCTTTCGTAATTTGGAGATTTTTTCCTAAATAAACTATATGCTTATCTCTAACGGTTTAGAAATTAGCTATTGGTCCACGATTGGAGTGGACACCCTGTATATTAATTTCTTTTAAAACTCTTGAAAACCAAACAAGTTCTTTAACACTTTCTGTTAGGGAGACGAATTCAGACTCCATTGTACTAAGGGCGATAGATTTTTGTTTATTCGATTTCCAGCTAAATGGAATACCGGCAAAATAAATTATATGCCTACTTGTGAAATATCTATTTGTTAAATTATATCCCCAATTTGCGTCAGAATACGCAATTAAACCAGTATTGTTTAAGTTAGATAGGTTAATTTTTAGGCTTTTAGTATTAAACACATAATTCATAATATCTGCTGTTACAGCTCAATGTTTAAATGAATAACCATTGCAGAATTGGGACATCACATTTACTGCAAAAAAATATCTGGTCTGCTTCTTGCAGCTAAAAATGATAAACACCCTATTAAAGTTCTATGCGGGTATTTTTTCATTAAATCATTTTCTACGATTTCTTTTTCGTTCACTCTTTGAGGTAATTCTATACCGCTTTTGAAAGGTAAACTGACATGATTTCTTGGCAAGTCTTTAAATTTTTCCATTAGTTTATTTATATACGCTTCTTGATGCAAATAAATTTCTTTGTCTATCTTTTCAAAATTTACATCTAATAAGAACTTAATTTCTCCTAAATTTACGACGTCAAACTTGCTTTTTAGTAATTTTACCATTTCCTCAATTTTGTTTTTATTTTTACCAAACAATATTAAGTCATCTACATAAACCTACAGAAATGTATAATCTTTAAATTTATAAACACAGTTACACCATTTTATTTTTTCAAACCCAAGTTGAAGTAAAGTAGATTCTAATTCTAAATTCCACTGTCGGCCACTTTGATGCAGTCCATACAATGTTCTATTAAGTAACCAAACTTTATGTTCCTCACCTTTTACTTCATGTCCCACTGGTTGCGTCATGTATACCTTTTCATTCAGACTTCCATACAAATAAGCAGATTTTACATCTAAATGTACATGCGACCAGCATAGAACAGATACAAACAAGATAAAGAAAAATCGAATTATTGAGAAACAAATTACTGGCGAAAACACCAAAAAATAATCCAAGTTAGGCCGCTGTTTGTAACCAAGAGCACAAAGTCTCGCACGGAATTTTTTAATGTTATTTTTATCATCCCTTTTTACGCTATAAATCCAACGATTTCCTATGACTCTAGCATTTTTGGGGGGATCTTTACTAAGGTAAAAACTTTTCTTTCTTTGAACATTTTCAATTCTTCCTTCATCGCGCGATCCCATTCACGTTTTTCTGGCACATTTTGACTTTCCTCAAAATTTCTCGGCAATTCTATATTATGGACCTCATCCTGAAATAAATTAAAATCTATTTCGTTACACGCTAAATTCATTTCATTTTCTGAACTAGACGATTCTCCGCTATTTTCTTTTTCAGAATCCACTAATTTGTCATTTTTTGGTTTAAACGTAAATGAATCTGCGTTAAATTCCATTCGTTGCTCCTCACAATACTTTTTCGTTTATTTTAAAGATCTTAATCTAGGTTTTCCCTCAGGTGGATAGTAATACACGTCAATTCTCTTACTTTTTTTCCGCGGTCGTTCTATTCTTTTCCACTCACTAATATTTAAAGGTTTTACTTTTTTACCATCTTCAGATTTTTGATCAATAGTAGTTTCTAGTTCCTCTTCAATCGGCCAATTTAGCGTACCAATTTTAAAGTTTACGCACTCATCTTTACGACTTTTGTCAAACAGACTTTCCACGCCGTTTTTACGCTCGTCGATATTAACATGAATCGTTTCCTCTATAGTATTTTCCTTTGGTAACCAAATTCTGTACCCTTTTCTGTTTGACGCATATCCGATAAAAATGCCAAGTTTTGCTCTATCTTTTAATTTATGCCTTTTAACTTGTGGGATATGCACATATGCTAATGAGCCAAATAAACGGAAATGCTGGACGGAAGGTTTATATCCACTCCAAATTTCACTTTGGGTTCTACCCTTTGTCTGCTTATGTTCACAACGATTATAAATGTGAACAAAAGTATGCAGGGCTTCTGCCCAAAACCGTTCATTCAATCCACTTTCATGCAATAATGCTCTAACACCGTCTAAAGCTGAGCGGTTGAATCTCTCCGCTACGCCTACTTGCTGTGGTGTATAAATCGAAGATCGTTCAATTTTAATTCCGCGTTCATTTAGAAATGTTTCGAATTGCTTGTGGCAAATTCTAAGCCATTGTCGGTTCTAACCGATTTTAATTTTAGATTTAATGCTCGTTCTGACCTGGCTAAATAGGTTTTAAAGCAATCAAATACCTCGCTCTTGTTTTTTATCGTAAATACATCGACTTTTCTAGAATAGTCGTCTATTATCGATAAAAAATACAAACTACCTCCTAGGGCACGAACAGGAGCTGGTCCCCACAAATCCATGTAACATTTAACCAACACATTACTAGTTAATGTTCCATAATTTCTGCTTAAAGAAGCTCTCGTAGATTTTGTAATTTTACAAGTAACACATGAATCAAAATTTCCAGTTACTTTTACAATACCTTTAACAGTATTGTTAGAACTCAAATTTTTAAGTAAATTAGCATTTACATGACCAAATCTCTTATGCAAGTCATTAATATTAATGGAAACATTATATGCATTCAAATTAAATATTTCAGATCTCCTACAATTAGGTATACCGTAAATAACATACAATTTTTCTACTCTATTAGCAGTTATGCAATATTCGTTATTTTTAGTAAAAATTCTCATTTTGTTATTGTACCAAATTATTTTGTATCCTCTTAAATCTATGTTTGCCCCTCCAATTAAATTTCTACGCATATTAGGAATATAATAAACATTTCGAAGAGTTAACTCAACAAAATTTCCATTATCTCTAGCATAAAATATAACATCGCCTATCCCCTTTATTTCACTAACGCAATTATTATCCCCTATTAAAACTTCACGTTTAGAAACAGGATTTATAAATTCAAACCATTCTTTCGTGTTGCAGAAGTGTCCAGTCGCTGCAGAGTCCAGTAGAAATTCTCCGAGTTCCGACGTTTCTTCCTTACTTGAGACTGACGAATTCTGAACCTTCACATCATCCGTGTAGAAATTATGGCTGCCGCTTGATTGGGACGATTTCGAGTTGCTATTCTGTCTTTTTTTATTCTTAAGATAACAGTTCTTTGATAGATGATTATTCTTTCCGCAATAAGTGCACGGCCCCTGAAAAGATTGTCCCTCACTCGATGTCTGCCTCAGCTTGCTTCCACTGTGGTTGTTCGGAAACTGCTTTTTCTTCCATTTAGGGGTTGTATTCCAGTTCGAACTGTCTTCCAATTTGGAAATATGTGCGTTGTCTACGGGTAGATTGCCCTCGTCTTTCAATTTTAATTGAATTCTTCCTGATTCGCTTATTAGCTGTTTTTCCACATTGTTGTAAGTGAATTCTTCATCACCCAGCCGATACAATATTTGAACCAGGTTTTCAAATTCTGCGGGCAGTCTTCTTATTAGTTGAAATGTTGCTAACAGTTCTGGTATTTTAAATCCGGCACCTTTAATTTGTAGTTGCTTTTCTTTTACTCGTTGGCAGAAAATTCCGACAGTTTCTTCGTCCGGAATGGATCTCAGTTCATAAAATTCATCAATTAAATTAGCTATTCGAGCACGGGAACTTGGTTCGAAATTTTCTTTTAAAATAGTCCAGGCTTCTTTACCATCTTCGGTGCACTGAATCAATTTTAAATATTGCCGTTCAACAATTGAATAAATTGTTGTGTACGTTCTAGCTTTTCTCTGTTCAAAATTTCTTATCTGTGCTTCCGGGGATCCTGCTGCAGGTTGTGCTGGTTCACCGACGACGAATTCCCAACAGCCTCTATCTATTAGGACAACTTTCACATCACACTTCCATGAGCTATAGTTGAATGTATTAAGTTTTGGAAAGTTTATACTGCTGTAGTTTTCCTGTAGACTATTCTCCATTTTCTTCCGACATATAATTCCAACAATATGACGAAAAGTCTATGCTCATTCACCAGGGTTGTTACGGCCCAAAACCAATGTAGACACATCCACCCTGGTGAAAGTTGAGAGATGAGACATGGTTCAAGAATACACTTTATTACACTTTCGTGCTTGAACACAAACGAACATAGCCACAAGCTTCTTAGCAACATAAAATAACAACATCACAGTGGTGGTGGTGGTATTAATTTTTAACAGGTGCCGAGCCGGAGCCACTTTACCTGAAATCCTGAGAGTATAACGGAAAGTCCAATTTGTGACATAGCTTGGGACAACATCACAGATTCAGTTAACCTGTTTTTATAGTATTATAATTTGCATATTTATCTTCAGTTCATTTCAGGTGTATCTTACACGCAAAATAAAATAATATGCAAATAAGATTTTTAAATTAGATGTACGTCCGGAATAAATAATTCTAACACTATTTTTATTTATAAATATTTTAAAACAAAAGGATAGACTGCAATTAAAGCTGTTACCTATTCTTAGTTAAAAATTTATGATGTGAATATAAAATAAATTGCCATGATCAGATTTCAATAGGCTTAATTAACAATGTAGTTAAGTAGTTTCAACATTTCGTCAATATAGTTTAAGAGTTATAATTACTCACATACCAAATTTTAGTTAATAAAAAATAAGAAAACAATTTAATGTGTTGAACATTGTAAGTTTCTGATGCAAAGGTTTGAAATCAGAAAATGCGGTGATTAATGGAACCGTCCCATTCATCCCCCAAACTGTTGTCCCATTCATCCCCATACCCACATGTTTACGTATATCAAAAAGTAGGCATAGAAAATAAGCATGGATTTTCTCCATTTCAGTCTGAAATCATAGTAAAATAAGTATATTTTCAACATGATATAACATTATTTGCTTTGAATGCAGCCCTTTTTAATAAACACTGGAGTAATTTTAACAAAAAAACTTACTTTTGGTATTTGTTTACACCAACGTGAAAGCAAATGCTTTGAAACACAATTTACTAAGTTGTACAGGTGCTGCTATCTACTAGGTAAAATATCAAAAATTTAAAGTTAATTTTAGGTTTAAAAAATTCAGTTGTCCCATTCATCCCCATCCTCCCCTATACATATTAAACTCATTGTAAGATTTTAAACTAAAGTTGTACTCTTGCATTAAGACTGGAAAAGAAAATGCTTAATTTAGCATAGGAATTTAGCATGAATAGTATTTATAAAATATGGTTTTTTCAGTTGTTGCTAATTTAATACTTTATTAAACTACGAACGAAAGTAGTGCATCATTTTATTTTGTTTTAAATCAGCTAAAAATAACAACTCACTTTGTGATTGTTTTTCGAAAAACTGCTGGTAGAAAAACCGAATTTTTGAATTACTGCTGTCAAGCACGAATACTTCTCGTGAGTCAGCTAGTTATTGATATGAAACGACTAGAGGTTCTTTCCTTTTATGGTCGCTTCGCTTGCGCTTTTAAAAATACATAAAATAGTTCTTTCTTCATAATGAAATCATTTGGTATCCATATACAGTAAAACTTCAAGAAACCGGACAAATAGGGGTTCCAGTCAGTGGCGTATGCAGACAAATTATTTCAGGTGGGGCTGAGTCAATATTCTTTGAGAGTGGGAGGGGGAACACCTCATGAAATGTAGCTGAGATAGGTAAATATCTCGAATCTCTGCTTCAATGCCCATTTAAGTCGACAAAAATACATCATTAAAAAAACTTTTTTGTCATTACAATTAATTTAAATTTATCATTATCTGAGTCCATTAAAACGCTTTCTTCACAGTCATTACAATTACTGTGAAGAAAGCGTTTTAATGGACTCAGATAATGATAAATTTAAATTAAAAAAATTATCTTCATTGAAAGAGCCTTTGCTGTGAAACACCTATTTGCAATATTTTGGCAAATTTATGCTCTAATACCGTTAGTTTTGCAGTTTATTTTACTTTTGTTCCCAATACTGGGTTTCAATTCAATTTGCTGAAATTTATTTAACAGAATTACATGACTGAAAAGCATTAATCGGCATTTCTAAAACATAGATTTACAATAAAAATGAAAAAATGAAATAATAGGATAATCAGAAACATGACATACAGTAAAATAGACATGTCAAAACAAAAAAAAATCTTTCTTTTAATTTTTTCCTATACTTAATTATCTGTTCTGAAAGCTTTTCTCATTTTGGGATTGCAAAAAAAGGAAATTAAGGGAAAACAAACTTAGCTTACATTTTTAAAATTCGTTTTTAAAATTTCGGAGGGGACTGCAGCCCTATCAGCCCGCCCCCTAAGTGTGCCACTAGTTGCAGCTCATCCAAATAACCTAATTCGTACTACGAATTATGTTCCTACCTTAGCCCTTGCTTAGAGGCGGTTACTCACTGCTTTATACCCAAGCTCTGCCTTGAAAAAATTACGAGTAGTACCGTACTAAGTGCGGTCGCCAGCTGGTGTTCTAATTTCGCATTAGCTACCAGTTCTTTTCGGCTCTCTTTGCTTTATAAAAGGATTTTTGCCTTCAACTCGGCTAGTTTCGTATTCCATGCTAATGAGTGCATAATAAGCACGAAACTGCAGTCCATGGATCGAAATAGCCGAGTTGGCGGTGTATTGCATGTTCCTGCCTTAGCCCTTGCTTAGAGGCGGTTACTCACTGCTTTATACGCATTGAGCTAAGGCACATAAGAGACACCTACCTGAGGGACCCTTGTACTTTAGGGATACCTCGATACCTGGGAGATCTCGATTCTTTTACGGAAACTCCTTAAACACTAGATCTACAATTTAATGTCGCGTATGTAAACATCTGCACTGGAGTAAATAAGAGCATTCTGCCGTGCTAAGCGCAAAAGTGGTGTATGCAGTTGAGCTCAAACTGATATATTACTCTTTAAAATTTTGCGCCACCGTGTATTTGGTTCAGAAGAGATTTTTTCAGATTTTTTTTTTTAAATATTTCCCGTTCTCAAATGACCATAGAATTTTGTATTAAGGTAAAATAAGTGACAAAGAGAGCCACCTGGTGGCGAAAACTCCATTTTGTTAAAAAGTGCAGGTACGACTTTTGTACTTAGCACGGCAGTATTGTGCATTGTTGTCAATCGTAATTCATGAAAATTCACAGATGGAGCCAAAAAATAAATCCTAGGCAGGGATTCAAGTGAAACAGGCTATCGCAAACTGCAATCGCTACTGGAAATGAATTACATTAGAACGTTTCTTGATAAAAACATCGTGACGTCAGCGTGACGTTTGCCTATGAAAAACGAGCTAGATGAAACGTCACAGCCTACTTGGCGAATAAGAGGAGATCGCTGAGTGCTTGTGAGCTCTTATTGGCTCCACCCGTAGTGACGTCATGCCAAGTTAAGTTGATGATAATGTAATTCACTTCCAGTAGCGATTGCAATTCGAAGCGATCGCAGTGCTGTTTCACTTGAATCCCTGCCTTACAAGTATATCAAGTAATTTCTTCAGGTTTACCGAGATTGAACTACAAGATTGACACGGAAAACACTCAATGCTGACCATGATTTTGCCTTTTGAAGGTTTCCAAGTTACTGGCTAAGAGGTCAGACCTACTGAAACATTGCTATACGTGCAAAGTCCGTTCATAATTAGTTATAAGGAATAACTAATAATAATGTCATTCGAGAAGATTTTAACAGTGGATAATCTCAATTTTTCAAGTAATCCCGGGTTCGTATGGTTAAGTTATGTACATATTTTAGTCTTCCACCTTGGTGTTTCAACGGAATGCACACTCATCACGCTTCCTAGCAAGAATCCTATTGGAAAACATTTTCCTGTACCTCCTCAACTCCATTAAAAATTGTGTTTCAACGGAGTACATACTCATCACGCTTATTGGCAGGAATCTTATTGAAAAGAATTTTCCTGTACCTCCTCAACTCCCTCAAATTATAGGCCCATGGTCCCCGAACTGTGCGAAATACACGCAACAACTGTGCAGTAAGACATTGCCTGGAAATGGATGTTCAATTTAGCTTAAGGAACTAATAATACACATTCCTAACAATTCATGTCTAATGCAATTAAATATTTTCTTAAAGCAAATCAAAAATGCTTATACCTGAAAATATCTTTGTAGAACTTCGTTCAGTATAAGTTCTTATTCAACTGAAAATAAAGAGTAAAAGCATCATTTTAAGTTAGCTTTTAAACTTTTTTCAGTGATGCTAAGAAGAAAAGAAAGAATACTACTGAGATTTTTTCCTTTTTCAAATTAACAATACGTTTGGGACCAATTAAGGCTACAAAGTTTTTAAAAAGAACTAGTTTTTATTTTTTTATTTTCTTGAGAAATCTTCATACGTTTTTCTTCCCCACAAAGCAATTTTGCATTGCAGCTTTTGCACCGCTTGCCTATTTGAGGTAATTTATTACATTTATCCGCATACATTTAAAAAATTACTAAATAAGTTTAGTCTAGGATATTGTATTTATTTGCGGATTTGTAGCTATGACAATTGTATTTTCATGTTACTTGTATCCGTAACTGAAGCTTAATATTGTATTTCTCGAAGTACCACAACAGTTAATTCTATATGAATCATCATCTTCCTAAAGTGGCCATCTTTCATTTTGACAGAAATTGATCACTATCAAAGAACATTAGTACGAAATGAAAATCCAGTAAAATTAATAGTAATTCAAAATTGTTAATATCTTTAGCAGACAGCTTTCATTCTATAACGATGGAACTTGTATACTTACTTCTACTTTGTTGTATAACGATGTATTAATTTCAAATTGGAGACAACACTAGATTACAAACGACAGTAAAAAAAAGTACATACGCAAAAATATGCAACCTAGCTTGCATATTGCCTTCAAAAATAATACAATAGATTTTATCACAACTCAAGAAGAGCGTATTTTATGCTGTAATAGATACATTACATTTTCTAATTAAGAAGTAGCTGTAATAATATGAACAAAGCTATGATGCTTAATTTAAAAAAAATACATATAGATTTTCTAGTTAATTGGTTTATCGAATACAAAAGTTCAATTTGCTCAGTATTTTGAAGGACTAGTAGAAAAACCTCCTTATTTACGCTTTCTGGATAATTCCTCATTAAATGACAAACACAATCGAATAAAAATACTTATCTAATCAAATCTAACATTAAAAGAATTATTAATGCATATGCTTTTAGCATGTAATTGATAAAAGTAATCTTCATGAAATGAATCTGAGGCACGAGACTGCTAAAGTTTCACCAAGAATAATTGCTTCGCATTTTCTGACTCATTTGCTAATCTTCTTTACCATTAATCTTCTTTCGTAGCTGCATCAGATTTTTTTTTGTCTCTTCGAGACATGTGACAACTCTAAAAGAACAGCAGAAAATACCAGAATCCATTTTCTTTGTCAGTGCCGTTGCATGTGCGAAGGGATTTAGAAGGTTCTAAGATGAAAGCTGAATACCATGCATTTACCTTTTTTTTTCCACGTTTGAGAAACTATCCATGAATTCATATTATTCCAAACAGATTATTAGTGTTCTTTCGCTTTGGCAAAATGGCGTTCTTTGCGTCTTTCGATGGTTTGGTTAAGAACTGTGTCCCTTTATCTTATTAAGAAGATTTGCGGGATGGATTCAATGGCAAATGAAAACATTTGCTAAATGGCTTCTGCAAAATGTGAGATAAGTCCGTTTCTGCTTTTGGAATAGCTTTGATCATAGCTTTGTTTTTCTATTGCTAGGTCACCCTGTCATAGGAATTAATTTCATCCTAATACTGATGAATTATCCTCAAATTATCTTTTAATTTGAATATTTTTATCAAAATTTTTTTAACATTCGGGTCAGCGCTACGGTTGAAAGATACAGAGCTGATATTACAAGTTTGAGAGATGTACCATTTTTTAAAGAGTAATCCCTTTTTTACCCTTCAAATAAAGTAATTTGAAGTATAAAGACGATAGAGAAATTAGAGAAACCAAATACAATGAAGTAAAGCATCTCGTAATACCGAGCGATGAATTAATGACCTGTGGAATCTATTCCTAAAAGAGTGGCTTGTGATGAAAACTAGAAGTGGATTAAAGATATATCGAATGCTTTTTGGCTTATTTTCGTACACTTAATATATTTTATTCGCAAATTGATAACTTAAAAAAGTTGAAAATGCTTTTGTGTACATTTTTTACGCTAAAATCAAGCTGAATTCCAACTATCCATGCATTTACATTATTCCAAACATACTATTATTACAGTGTTCTTTTGCTTTATCAGAATGGCGTTCTTTGTGTCTTCCGATTGTTTAGTTAAGAACTGTGTCCCTTTATCTTATCATTAAGAATATTTGAGGGATGGATTCAATGACAAATGAAATTATGTGCCAAAATGGCTTCTGCAAAATGTGAGATAAATCCGTTTCGGAGTTAGCTATGGCTATTGAAATAGCTCTATCATACTTTTGTTTTTCTATTGTTAGATCACCCTGTCGTAAAAAATGATTGCAACCTAATGCTGATGGATTGTTTTCGAATCATCTTTTGATTTGTATCTTTTTAACAAAATCTTTTAGAATAGTTCATGTCATTTATACGATTGTAAGCCACAAAACTTGTGTTTCAAATTTGAGAGTTGTAACTGTTTTTAAAGAAACCCCCCTTTTCTTTTTTCTTCAAGTAAACTGGTTTAAAGTGTAAATGTGGTAGAGAGAAGTTAAAGAAACTGATTATAGTGAAGTCAAGCATCATGAAATACCCAACGAAGGGTTAGAACTTGTTGAATCTATTCCTAAAAGAGTAGCTGTGTGATAAAAGCTAGAAGTGGCTAAAAAAACCCATTAAGAGCAAGAATCTGAGAAAGTATCACGCCTGTGATTCATGACGTCTCAGATTTTTTCCAAAAAAATACCAAATGTTTATTATCTTATTGAAAGACCAAATCCAGAATGTTTTGCTCTAAAGTTGAGTTGTTTAGTTTTTATAGACCCCTAAAGTTGAAGGTGCGGCATCAAAAATTAAGCGGATTTTCAAGACATGGCAGTTGCTGTGAGCCAAAACTCGAACCAGGAACTATTTAACTCCAATTTTCTTTTCGTATATGGAATATGGAAGGTTGAAACTTTACTAAATGAATGTTAAATTTGTGGTAAGTTGTTACCGTAAGGTCAGTGAAGGCCCTCAAAACAAGGTATTTTTGACGTTTTTTAGCGTTTTTGATGTCCAAAAACAGCTTGTACATTTCAGTTGGCACGGCAAAAGTAGTGTCGTTTGAAAGACTAGTGTAAGCACTTTAAAATAATGTATAAATAACCGAGGAAAGTTCAACGTGCTTTTAGTTGCGTAAGGCCGAAATATGAAAAATGTCATATTTTACCGATATTCAAACGGTCATAACTTCCTCTGCCAACAACATATTGAAATATTTTTTTTTGCCAATGTCATACTCTATTCTTTGTCTTAACAGAACAGTTGAGTCCTTTGAGGCGAAATGAGAAAATTTTTTTTACAAAAAAATGTATTTTTTCCTGTGCATTTTTGCCGTGCCAACTGAAATGTACAAGCTGTTTTTGGACCTCAAAAACGCTAAAAAACGTCAAAAATGCCTTGTTTTGAGGGCCTTCACTGACCTTACGGCAACAACTTACCACAAATTTAACATTCATTTTGTAAAGTTTCAACCTTCTATATTCCATATACAAAAAGAAAATTGGAGTAAACAGTTCCAAGTAAGAGTTTTGGCTCGCAGCAACTTCCATGTCTTGAAAATCCGATTAATTTTTGATGCCGCACCTTCAACTTTAGGGGTCCATAAAAACTAAACAACTCAACTTTAGAGCAAAACATTCTGGATTTGGTCTTTCAATAAGATAATAAACATTTGGTAGTTTTTTGGAAAAAATCTGAGAGGTCATGAATCACCTCATAGTGCTGGGCTTGACAGTTTCTCAGATTCTTGCTCTTAAATGCTTTTTCTCAATTGCACACATTCGATGTATTTTATTCGCAACTTGATTATTTAAAGAGCTTGGAAGTGTTTTTGTATTCATTTTTTAACAACGAAACCAAGCTGGATTACAACTATCCATGAATTCATATTATTCCAAGAAGATTATTAATATTCTTTCGCTTTAGCAAAATGGCGTTCTTTGTGCGTTTCGACGGCTCAGTTAAGAACTGTGTCCTTTTATCTTATTATTAAGATTTGCGGGATGGATTCAATGACAAATTTTAATTTTTGCCAAAATTGCTTCTGCAAAATGAGAGATAAATCCTTTTCGGAGTTAAGTGTAGCTATATCAATAGTTCTACCGTGTCTTAGTTTTTATATTTCTAGATCAAGATGTCATGGGAAATAATTGCAACATAATATTGATGGATTATCTTTGAATCATCTTTTGAGCTGAATATTTTTTGCAAAAAAACATTTTTTTTTTTTTCAGTATTCGGGGTAGTTCTGTGATTGAAAAATAGTTCGAAATAGGGCCATTCCACTACAAAGTCGCCATCTTGTCCGTGCGTGTCGCTCAATTATTGCATTGAAAAGTAATGAATTTAAAAGGTAATGAGTGAAATTTTGTTAGTTAAGAAATCACAAACCAGTGTGGGATTTCTGAGGCAAAAAGCCAGGTCTAATACCTTTTTTTAAATTCCTACTTTTTAATGAAATATATGAGGGTCATGTGCAAAATTTATAAATTCGATTTTTAAATAGGATTGGAAAATATTAAAATGCTATGTTTCAAAGATTCATATCAGAAAAAGTTATTGACCGGGGCAAAGAAGAATCCTTCACTTTTTTTCGTCCAGAATAACCTATATTAATCAAAAAACTATATTAGTAAAATGACATCAACGTGTTAAAAAAAAAATTGACCTGTGAATGCTTTTCCTCTACATTATACCAACAGAGTTCAGAAACCTCGTTGTAAAATCTTTTAAATAGAAATCCATATTTTTTAAAAAATGCATCAACTGCTTTGAAAGTACAATTGCTTTTCTTTGTCAAAGCAATGCTTTACATTTTCGATGCATGTAGTGAAGAAAAAAACTAATTAACAACCTGAGCAGAGAACTCATCTCCAAAGTTCTAGTTACAAAAAATAATGAAATTTTTTCTTGTTATTTTAAGTAATAATTACCAAATGAAAAGAAAAGATACTGATAGAGATCAAATGACAAATCTGTTTTTTATAAGATGGGTTTTGTTTCTATCCAATTTCGAAAAATGTAGGAAAATTGCTTTAGTTATTAATTAGAAAAGAAAAACAATTGATATACTAAAAAAAGAAGATCAAACTAAGACAGATAACAAACTCAGAACAACTTTAAGAGCGAGTTTTTGTCATTTTTTTTTTCAATATTTTCCCTAAAAAAAGCAGCTGAAGTGCTTTAATTGTTTGGAATAATTTCGAAAGACATACAAAAGCTTTTTTCCAATTCATTTAAACTCTTCAAAATTGTAGGCTGCTTATTATTTTTATGATAAAAAATTAAATCCGAATGAATACATTTAACTATAAAAAAAATAAGGGAAAACAAGATTAAAGCACAAATTTTCGAATATGTGGCGTGCACAAGTTTTGACTTGTAGATAAGCCTAGTTGTCTCTGTAACACTTTAATTCATATATTTTCCAGGCCCATCATTTCAAGTTTTTCCAGGGGTGGTCAAAGGCTGCAAACACAATGCAGTTTCATTCGAAAATAACAAAAACCACTCTCACTTAATGTAAATACATTGATTTCTCAAAGTCGGGGGATTGGCCTCCCCTGACCCCCCTAAATGACGGGCCTGATATTTTTACTTTAATAAAGTTTCTTCTGATGCTTCTCCCCTAGCAAAATGCATAGCTTCAATCCAGCAAGAGACATTTAGAGGATGTGTCTTCCTTCAAATGGGAGTTTTAAGGACTTTGTTCTTTTCCGAGAAGTAATTCAAAATACAATGTCCAAATCATTACGGAGGTTGATGGGAGTACGTTCGATTCATAGTAGAACTTTTTGAGACGGTCTTTCATGGTTAAAAATTTTAAGGACTTGCATATCTTTATTCCTAAGTGACTTTTTGAGACTGTGTCTCTCATGAATAAATATTTTAAGGATTTGCATGTCCTTATTTTTAAGTGACTTTTTGAGACTGTGTCTTTCATGATTAAAGATTTTAAGGACTTGCATATTCTTATTCCTAAGTGACTTTTTGAGACTGTGTCTGTCATGATTAAAAATTTTAAGGACTTGCAAGTCCTTATTCGTAAGTGACTTTTTGAGACTGTGTCTTTCATAATTAACGATTTTAAGGACTTGCATGTCCTTATTCCTAAGTGACATTTAAAAACTGTGTGCTGATTCAAATAAAGACTTTTGGGAACTTTATTTATCCAAATTAGACTTTTAGTGACGGTTTCCTTGTTCTTGTGGAACATTTAGATACTTTTTAAACTTACGGAGGCCTTTACCGAAAATGTTCGTTTAGTACTGAAGAGAGGGTCCCAAAAATATTATAAGGATAAAAACACAGCCCTTTAAAATCACGTCTGAGCAGGCACACAGTTTCTAGTTGATAAAGTATAGATTCCACGAAACCCCATTAAGATAAGATATTACCCCAATAGTCCCATTAGAATCAAAACATAAGTCCTAAAAATCGGCACTTAGATTTGGACCAAGTTACAGAAAATATCAATTAATCTTAGGACACACTTCCTAAAAGTCTTCATTATGATTAGGAGCAAAATTCCAAAAGGACCAAAAGATTTTTATTTGGATAAGGACGCAATCCATAAACATCGTCATAAAAATAAGTAAAAGAAGAAGACATGGTAAATAACAAGAACCTGAAAGTCTCCACTAGAAAAAGGACATCATTCCTGGATGTCTCCATTACGATTCAATCGTAATAAACACTATCTTAGAGAAGCCTAGTAAGACTAAAACGGTCCGTACAGTCCGTAAATTTACGAAAGTAGTAATATTCTTACATTTTAATAAAAATGTTTCTGCCTCAAAAAGGTAGTTCCGAAATGATTGGAGGGCGCTCAATTTTAGTTACGAGTACAATAAAATATAAATGATGTACCAAATAAGTGCAAAGGATTGAAATAAAAGCCTTTTTAATACGCTTTTATTAGTGTCACATGTTGGTTTGTTTGTTCGTATAAACTATAATTTGATTCTTTTTTTCATAGATGGTTTAATGTATCAATTTTTCTGCATTTGGCATTGTTAAATGTTTCACTCCTCAGTGAATTACAAAAAGCATTACAACGCGACACAATACAACAAAATCTTCAACATGTAAATAAATATAAGTTCTAAAAGCAGTCAATCATCATCCAAATCTGTCTCCATTTCATTTAATGTTTAACAAAGTCTCCAGATCGTTTTATTTATTCCATGAAAATTTAAACTTTTACATAGGCGAAATCCCACTTGTTACAAACTCCTTTACTTTACACTCCTCCAGGTAAGGTTGGAGCTTCAATCCTACTGCGACAAAAGAAAAAAAGTGCGTTGATTGTAACAGACTTTTGCTTTGGTTATCAAACCAACAGCATGAATTCATACGTTATAAATGACGTCAAACATAACAACCAGCAAGTCATGATAAATAGGAGAAGGTAATTTTCAATGGTGGAATAAAAAAGTCAGTGAGTCAAGACAAGAGCCTAATGTAAAATTAATATGTTAGACTAAAAATCTATGATGAACTTTTTGCTACTGTAGCAAGGAATTAATCCTGAATCATGGTGGCAATAATCATGTACAATTGTTTCAGTAATCATGTACAATTGTTTCAATAATCATGTACAATTGTTAAAATAAGCATGTGAAATTATTGCACTATTCATTTTCATGTTACAGTTATCTTATACACGGTACATTAATAGTGGGCATGTTACAATGATTATGCACATATTACAATAAGCATGTACATATTGCAATAATCATGTGCATGTGTGTTTATGTATAGTCACAATACCATATGCATGCATAGTTACAATACCATATGCATGTATTGTTACAATATCATGTCCACGTATTGTTACAATAATCATGTGCCTGTTACAATAATCAGATGCATGTTGTAATAATCATATGCATGCTACAAGAATTGCGTGCATGCTACAATAATCATGTACATATTGTTGCAAAAAACATGTGCATGTATTGCAAAATAATCATTGTTACAATAGTCATGAGCTTCATCTCGGAGAATGTGCTCTGGTTAATGTTCTATTTGGATCTTTCACTTTAAAGCTTTCCTTTTTCTCCTAGTTGTCATGAACTGAAAACATCCCACGAATCTTATACTCATTTGACAATGCAACAGAGTGAACACTTTTGCAAGGAAAAGCAAAGTATAGCGCACAATGCGGAACAGCAACCGATGATTTCCAGAAGGAGTTCAAAGTCCCCGGAGAAAGATCTTGTAAATTCTATAAGAAAAGGGTAAATTATGAGATTTATTTAATGGTGGTCAATGCATGCGTATGGTCATCAAAAAAAAAAATAAATGGAAATATCTATGTATGTACCATGTACCTATGTACATGTACAGGTCTGCGAATAAATGAAATACAGTTCACGAGATCGCTGATATCTTTTTCAATTTTCATGATATTCAACTGGAACTTTTTTTATAAGATGCAGTATGAATCAGAGTACAATATTTTTGTAGTTATAAATTTCTGTCGTTTGTGCATGCGCCGTGAAAAATTATTTCCTTTTAACGTTCATATCTCATCGTATTTTTAATATTTTTATTTTCCGTTTTAGTGTGTTCTTGCCCTTGTATTTTGTCATCTTTCCTGAAGTTTTGATAAGATTTGATCAAAAACTCTGCTTGTTGTAAGCAAAAACCCTTCAAATAAAAATGCCGTTTTTAAAAAAATGTTTCATATCTTCGGAAGTAAGAGTAGTACGTTCATAAAAAAATGTACAGTAATTATACATAGTATGCTAATTAATTACTGAAATTTATAGCTTATTCTGAGCTATTTTTGAAGAGTTATGGTCAAAAAGCGGTTTTTCTTCCGCCCCCCCCCCCTTTTGTCGTCCCCCAAGTGCATGAGTGATTTCATTTCAATGTGGAAATGTCCGGAAAAGTCTATATTTTGTATGACTAAAGTTAAAGAACAATTGATCGCTTATTTTGCGATGAACGGTAGATTTTTCTTATGAATCTCAAGTGTTTCCAATATTTTGATAACTACCTGTATGTCCTTTATAGACTCAAAAACTACCTGTCGGATTTCGCTAAAAATGTCTGTTTGTGGTATCAGTGGGCACATCAAGAGACCAATTAGAAAAAAATCTGACTGGTAGTTATTTTTTTATTTTAATTTTAGTTAAAACGGCCACATAAAATCTCTAATTTTTTAAAAGGCTTTGCTCCATTCAAATCAATTTTTATTGCCTCATCTCAACTTTTCCTCGATAGCTAATTTTGCGCTTGATATTGTCCTTGCTTTGCGTGGTTTTCTGAGGCTTCTCTCAATTCAAATAACTAAGAAATGTTTCGTGAGTATTCACCCTTAAATATATAATACTACTGTTTTTAGTGTCTCAAAAGTAAAAACGCAATTTTTTGAAAAATCATCATAGATAAATAACACATTAAAGTTTAGTTTAACGTTGTCCTTTACGCCGATTTAACTGACCACGTGTTGTCACAAAATATTCCTTCTTGGATGTCGCATGTTGCATTTTAACCCGCGCGACGCCGTGTATATCTACTAGTAATAATAAGAATAATGTCATATATGATATTATTATTATTATTATTATTATTATTATTATTATGGTGTTTTCCTTCATTTTTTATTTTCTGAGTAATTAAATTTTTTTAACGTGGACATGCAAAAATCTTCGAGGATAAGTGAACATTTTCAACTTTTCCTCGATAGTTAATTTAGCGTTTGATATTGTACTTGCTTCGCGTGGTTTTCTGAGGCTTCTCTCAATTCAAATAGCTAAAAAAAAAAGTCTGCGTTGTCACTAAAAAAAAAAACTTTCTTGGATTTCGCATGTTGCATTTTAACCCGCGCGACGCCGGGCATACCTACTAATACGTAAAAAAGAAAAATACACTTAGAAAATCTCTAGAAAACTAGTCGGAAAATATAGTCCAAGAGCTAGCAACGTCGAAAAAAACAGGAATTTTAAGACGTCTGTCTCTTTAATATAGGGGCATTTCACGGTATTTGTGACATAGGCGGGTGTCCGTAACAAAACTTTTTTAAAGTTTAAAATTTTTACATATATTGAAAAAGTACATTTTAAAGTATATGAATATCATATTTTTTCATAGTTCACTTTATATTATGTTTGTAATTGCACTTGAAACATTGAAAATGTAATTTTCACTGTTACGGACTCTACAATGCATTTTTCTTCAAATCTGGCTTTACTTTTTCTTTAAATCTACAATCATCTTTTTCACAATCCATAACTTTTTATAGAACCCACTTTTTTATTAAAATTTTTAGCTATATTAGAGATGAGCCTTTACTTTATCTGTCTCAAGTACCATTTTTGGCTTGAAAATCAGTTTAAGCCAGATTTGAAGAAAAATGCAATGTAGAGTCGGTAACAGTGAAAATTGCATTTTCAATGTTCCGAGTGCAATTATAAACATAATATAGAGTGAACTATGAAAAAAATATGATATTCATATACTTTAAAATGGACTTTTTCAATATAGGGTGAGTTCTAGTAAGTGCGTCCACGGGGTAAGTGCGTCCACTGGGAATTATATGAACACTGTCCTGAAATGACTTCTGCAACACATCGACTATGTTAGATAGCTGTCTAATGATAATTTCAATAGGTAGAATTCAGGCCTGGATTCAATAGACGAAACACAATCAGAGACAACTTAAATGTCTTCAAAAAAACTCTAAAGTAAAGATTGAGAAGGTTTTGTTTCAGTTTCTCTTGTAGTCATGTCAAGCAATTGAAGTCAAGAAATGCAAGTTGTTTCTTTTGAGTAATAGTTACTAATAACATACATGGGGTATTTTGATCAAATACTCATGGGGTATTTTGATCATGGGGTATTTTGATCAAAATAAAATTTGTTTATATGACGGTACGCACTTTCCCTTTCTTTAAAGTAAGGTGAGGGTAAGTGCGTACCATTATGATGGGACAAGTACGTACCACTATCATGAGGCATATGCGTACTATTATGCGGAGCAAGTGCGTACCATTATGATGAGGCAAGTGTGTACCACTACGTGGAAAATCCGACTCTCGTAATTCACCTTTAATTTTACTTATAACTCTTTTATAAGCCGATTATAAATCGACGTCATTTCCATCAAGTATTTATATTTACATTGAATGCGGCATAAGATTTCAATTTTATTCATTACCTCTGAAATATATTGGCTTTTAGATATCAGTTAGTAAATTTTTCGTTGAAAATAGCGATCATAAGTTTTTCTTAATTTAAACCAGAATGACAAATGAAGCAATGAAATTAAGTGAAACACTAAATAAGGAGCCAACTGATTTAAAAAACGAAGGTGGAGTAATGAATAAATTATATTTAGGATAATTAAAAACACCTTGTGAAAAACTATTTCAATGTAAAAGAAAAAAAAAGTACAAGTATCATATCATGATCAATTATTTTCTTTTTTTGATCTTTATTTTGTGTTTTTTCTTACTGCTGCTGATTCTAATAAGAAAAATATTTTAAAACTGTATTTTTTTTTAAAAAAGAAGAAAAAAACAAATTGTTCACTTAGGTCACCGAAAGATCTTCTATACAAATAGAATAAAAGAAAATCACACGGGTACGCACTTACAACAACGCTATTGGACGCACATGTCTCATCTTACGTTTAAGAAGGGGTAAGTGCGAACGCTGGCTTAAACACAGACTGATTAATGTATTAAACCAAAATAAACTATGTAGACTATAAGTGATTATTACAAATAAAAACAACTTACATTTGCTCACTTGGTCTTATTAAAAGGACAAAGGAAGAATCACAGACACAACTCTCTCAAACTTCAAATCACAGTTGTTCGTAAGACACGTGGGATATCACTGATTGCGTTTCATCCATGCAAGCAAATGCTGATATCTAGTATTAGGAATTATCCCAAGGCAACTACCTAACATATTTAATATGTGCCAGAAGCTTTTTTCTGCTCATATTCACATAATTTAAGGTGGACGCACTTACCCCGCTAGGTAGGGAAAGTGCGTACCTTAGAATAGGTGTCATAAACCAGGTCACAAAACCTATGCTTATGGTTTATTTGACATATTATATGCTTAAAAGTATTAGTAAAGGATTTGGAAAGAAAACTAAAAAAAATTGTGAAAAAGGTTTTTAACTTCACCATTTCCAATTTCAACAAAATTTAGTTTGAAGGACGCAAAAAGCAATCCTACCAATTTTTAGATTTCTACTTCAAAAATTGTACGAAATACAGAGCTGAAAAATTAAAAAGTGCGAAAACAAACAAAAAGTTTACACATGCAAATGACTGTAACTTCTTTTCTAATTATAGTAAAATAAAAGTTCAAAAACCATTGTAAAGATAAAAAATAGAGTTTTCCATTGATATATTACATGGACTTTCTTCTGACAGGTTTAAGCTTCTAATTGCCCCAAAATGGTTAAAAATCACTATTTTTGCCAGCAAAAGTGTGATGCTCAGTAAAAAACGCAACCACTCTCTGCCGCTAGACACAGCGCATGCTGATTGGAAGAACATAGGGAAAGATATATTTAAGAGCCAGACGTCTTAAAATTGTCTCGGAAGCGTTGATAGCTTTTAGACAATAGTAATTCTAACTAGGAAACCATGCGATAGTGTAATAATGATTTTTTTATGAATCGCGTACAAATGTAAGAAATGTGTTTTAAGCATTTATAGTCGAATGTTTAAGTAGTAATTTTTTAAATTTTGATAAGAGGAGTGTGCTCAATATTTTTTAAAATTTAAATAAAAGATACAACAATCAGTTTTATTGTTTAAGATTTTTTTTAACTAATAAAAAATAGGATTTTCTTGGATTTAATAAAGTAGGATTAAACCCAATTTATTTTTACCTGAACAATAAAAAAATAAATGACTGTCACTCATGATTTCCACAAGAAAAAACAATTTAGAGAAATATATACTACAAAGAGATATATCTTGATTTTAAGATGAAAACCTCCCCTCATTAAAGAAAAAAGGTTTTTCTTAATTATTTTGTTTTCCAAGGAACAATGCAATTTTTTTTTAATTTAAATAAAAATTATTTTTCAGAAGTTAATAAAAAATAATGTAAATTTAGTAGGAAGCTGCTTTGTAAAATTCCAATCACAATGGATAACTGTATAATAATTAACAAAAATTAAAATTTCTGATACACATTAAAATGAAAATATGTACTTACGGATCAAATGAGGTAGAGATAAGATGATTATTCCAAATAGAAGTTTAGATGCTGAGGATAAATATAAGTTGAAATTTGCATGGATATAAACTTCCCTTATCTTCGTGAAAGATGCTTGTATGCAACTCTGAAGAATTCCTAAGATTAGGTAAAAATTAATATACCATTTTAAAGTACTTGACCACAGTACTCCTATTATTGCTAAGCTATTTAGCATAAAAAGGATGGCACTGGCGATTGAAATTTTAGGCGTTAAGCTCTTATTGATGTAATAAAAACAATATTTTCCTAAAATACCACCAGCACCAAAAGCAGCAATTATCCATTTAAAATCTGCTTCTTTTACTTGAGTTTCTTCAGCGAAACTACATATCAGCACAATCAAAACTGTAGTAATATATTCAGCAATTATTGTTATCAGAAGAACTAGTAAGCATTCCCTATTTGTAAGCAATTTCAATGTTTTAAATAGTTGCTTCAATTTATGCAATAAATTAGTTTGGTGATCTTGAAATTGTTCTACTGTTGAAGCGTTCGTGGTTTTCGGGGATTTGTAACTGATTTTGTACTTGTCTTTGTCACAAACGTTATATATATTTTCAATTTGTTTTGAGCGATCGTAGTTTTTGCCAAATAATTCCTTGTTTCTGGCACTAGCTTCGGTGAAGTCTATGTTTTCATAGTTTTGAGTGATGAGGGAATTTGCATGTTGTCTGTAGTTATTCTTTTTCAATGACTTTCCAATAGGCTGTGAAATTTGATTTATGTAATCTGATTCGCTTTCGAAAGTACATTCAAGAACATTAACCTTAAACATATCCGGTGAAAACTGCTCGATTTTTTTCACAGATGATAGCGGAGTTTCGTTTGGATTACTGTTGCTCAATGTCGAGACGGAGTTTGAACAATTCGTTGAAGGCAACTCGCTTGGACTATTATTTATTATTTCGGTCCTAGAAGACAATTCAGAATCAAGATCCATATTTTTATCGCTTTCATCGGAAGTCAAGCTTGTGGCATTAGAATTCTCTTTTAAAGAACCAACCTCAAGACTGCTATTATTATCCACGGTGGTATCTTTGGCATAAAAATCGTCCTCAAAAATCTTATGGTCGTTTTCATATTTTTCTATATCCAATATAACTTCTGCCAGTTTACTGCCGTTAGGAAAATTTTTTATATGCTTCTCAAGTACTTCCATGTTACTATCTTCTATAATGTTAGGTACATTGAGCGCAGATTTTTTAATTTCTAAAACTAAACTGTCCTTTCCTTTCTCCGTCGAGTTGTTTGAAATTGATTTGTCGTGGTCATTTTCAAACGCCTCATTATCAATTGACAATTTATAGCTCACAATATCAGGCTCTAAACAACTGGCAATTACTTTATTCTTGAAACTATTTTTCTGTTTCAGACTTTGACCTACACTCATGTTCGCCTGAGTACTAATATTAACTTTATATTTACTACTCCTTTTCCTCATCGTCCATTTAACTCTATTCCATTTAGGACCAATATTGTAAAAACCAAGAAGTGACAATGGAATGTAATTCAAAATTATTCCGCAAACTATGAGGCAAGACCCAGTGAGATCATATTGGTCAAACAGCTGCTCCAAGACAAACGGAAGGAGTACGCCTCCAACATTCGGAGCACATTTAAGGAAGATTTCTTGGGTCGTTTCTTTGCCTGGTGTTGCCAGTTCCTTTTGTAAGTATGTTGATGTAATTGCATATCCTGTTCCTGTAAAAGAAGAATATAGTGTGTAAGAACCATTTAGTACTTTAATCACACTTTTCTAAAAAAAATTTTATGTGAGGAAGAGACGGGAAGAGTGGGTCAGATTTCGCAGTTTTTGATTTACTTCCTCATAATGTGAGGGAGAGACAGGAGGAGTGGGTCAGATTTCGCAGTTTTTGATTTACTTCCTCATAATGCAAGGGAGAGACGGGAGGAGTAGGTCAGATTTCGCAGTTTTTGATTTATTTCCTCATAATGTAAGGGAGAGACGGGAGGAGTGGGTCAGATTTCGCAGTTTTTGATTTACTTCCTCATAATGTAAGGGAGATACGGGAGGAGTGGGTCAGATTTCGCAGTTTTTGATTTACTTCCTCATAATGTAAGGGAGATACGGGAGGAGTGGGTCAGATTTCGCAGTTTTTGATTTACTTCCTTATTCAAACTTTACAAAAACTGAGACAAGCTGTTACAAAATTTAATGTAAGAAATATTGTTTTTTCTTCAGTTAAAACCAAGAGAAAAATAGACTGGTCTTGCCTGGTATCTACAAATGTTTGTCTTTGCGGATAGTTTTATTATGACTTCATTTTTCTCTGCTGCAGTAAAGTCTTCTCTTATTTTCGGGGGGAGGGGGATGAAAGTGAAACTTTTTCTTTATCCTTTTTACTCCTATATTAAACATTCATATCACTATTTGTATCTATACTTCTGCCACTATAGTAAACAATTATATTACTTATGTAAGCTGCGTTTTAAATCCTTATTAAAACTTCCATCTTTCATGCATTACTTTTCTTTTACAACCAATTCCAGGGCTTGAAATATGTTATTTCACATATTTCCACCTTTTGGACAATTTTTCTTTCCTAATTGGGACATTTTCTTAAAAAAAGCAAACAACTTGTGGTATTTTTCTTTTATAAGTTACAAAAGTAAGCTTTTTTTAAATAACTTAGATATTTATGCTGTACAATATCCATTAAATGAAATTACATGATAAATATTGTTTTAATTTTTAAAAATACTTTTTTTAAATGTAAAATATGATACTAAAAGTTTCCTGACACTGGTGTTTTGAAGGGGGGGTGGGGGGATAGTTTTTTATAGCCAGTGTTTTTGAAATTCTAATTTAACAGTGCTGAATATTATTACATAATAATTTAAAAAATTATAGTTACAATAATGTGTAATGTGACATATATACTTTCTTATACATTCTTATAAATTTAAGGTCAGCTTGTTTATTCATTGCAACATCCAAACGATTTATTTTAACGAGCATTATTAAGATAAAGAAAGAACTTGTATCGTTAGCACGGCAAAACGGCGAACCATTTATCCGCAGAAGACATCTAGTGTATAATTAAATAAGCCTGTATACAGAAATCATAACAGTTGATCATTATAGGAAAAACTAGTAATATAAAAAGAACAGTAACATTTTAATTTTAAGTTTTTGTTAATTTACATTCAAACCAAAAGCTGACTCAATTTTGCACATCAAATGACGAAACGCAATCTCAATTTGAAATTAAGTGTTACAATTATGTTCGAAATAAAGCATAACTTACCAAACACTGCACCCCAAAAGACTATAAGCCAAGAAATATCTTTGGTAATACTAGAGAGACCTATTCCTGTGGCACAAAGCAAACTTCCCCAGAGAATTGCTGATCTGGAATCTTTGCTACAAGTCCTCAATATAAATATTGCACCTATAATTTAAAAAAAAGACATATTTTATATTGTACTCATTTTTTTAAACCCATAGTATTGCGCAGTAAGTTACCGCCACTGAAGCCAGGGATAAGGCAGAAATACATGGAGTACCCCTAGCAGCACAATCTCATCGGCCGATGATCGACCATTCATCGAATCCCGATGACATTCTCATCGGCTGATGATCGGATTCCGACAAGTTCTCATCGGGAATTGCTCCAATATGTCTCATCGGCCAAACAGAATCCGAGCAGCAAAATCCGATGAGTTTTGCTCGAAATGCGATGAGATTTGGAGCAATTTACGAGCAGTGCAGTCCCGTGTCGATGAATTTAGGATCAATTTTGGATACTCGGCTTATTTTCTTTGGGAAAGTTGATCGGAGAGATATCGCTTTCCGATGAAAAGTAGCTCATCGAAAACCGAGCTCGGATACTGATCGGAACGATATCATCGTGCGTTACGGGATCAGTTTACGAAGAGTTCGATGATCGGCCGAGCAAAATCCGATGAGTTGATGCTACTTGGTTTTGTGCTTGTTTGCACTCATCAGTCTAGAATGAGAAGTAAACAAGCTAGAGGCAGATATCATCTTATAGAACAGCGTTTCCCGACCTTTTTGAGCTCATCGCCCCCTTCAAGACGCTGACTGACACCTATCCCCCCCTTTTTCCTCACAAAAACCATAAATTGGCGGAAGTGAACATCAAAATTGTTAAAAATATAAATACCTAACTTCAATTTGTGAAGTAAAATGTACTCATTAAAGCAATTACAACCAATCACTTTTAAACTATAAATTTTAATGAATAAATAAAATACCTTTTCTTTCTTTCTTTGACAAAGCGCACTGTTATAAGAATTTGAAGGGTAACATTAAACTAAGATCATTGACGTACTTTTTTCAAAAAACAGGAGCACATTTTTCAAGAAATTATTTTCTTTTCTACACTGGAATCTGAGGAATTAAAATCATTGAAACAAAAAATTTAAAGGAAAATAAATTGAAAATCTGAAAATTCATAAAATTGACGATGAATGATAAAATGCTTCCTAAGGTTCATCCGAGGTGCAAGAAGGAAACTCTTGAAGTTTAATTTGCTTCTTTTTTAACTTTAACCGGTTTCGTACATGTTTATAATTTTGGTTTTTGTTACCCTTTTATTACTACTATTTTCTCTTCTAAATACACATCGCCCCTCCATCGTCCCTTAAGAATTTATCGCCCCCTTGGGGGCGATCGCTTCCGGGTTGGTAACCACTGTTATAGAAGCTAAAAATGCCGAAAAAACTGGTGGCTAATGTAAAATTAACACACCAGTTAGAGACCGCAATGGTACGGTACAGCTCGTAAATTTAAGCCAAATCATAATTAAGCCAAATTTAAGCCTTATCAAACGTAGAAATAATCTTTTGTATTTGAAGGGTCAGGGGGAAAAACCACGGTAGTCCACTTTTTGTTGAATTTAAACTGATGCTACCACCTGTTAGAAAAATAAGTGTAATTTCGTTTAGTATATGCAATATTCGTGAAAAAACACTGTAGTCCATGTATTATTGTCATTTTAGAACAAGTATACTGGGGAAGTTTATGAGTTCGTAAAGTTTAAATTTCGCTTTTCTCAAAATGAATCAAATGTGACTACCGTGGTTTTTCCCCCTGATCCTTCATTTGTTAATAAAGTGTTTTGTATATTTTACTTGTTCTTAGAAGAGCTAAATGTTTAAATTTCCATCTTGAAAAATGTTTATTCATGAACCATTTGCCGTTGGCTGGGACAGAAAAATTCATGATAATGACACTAGTAGTTGTGTCCATGTTTATAAAAATGTAAACTTAGATGAGATTATAAGCCTTATAATGATTTCAATACTACTTTCAAGCATAAAAAATAATTGTAAAATACCAAACTAACACGCAAATCATTAAAATAAATTCTTTAACTAAAAATTTATTACAAAAATTACTATTCATTCTAATGGATGAATTTATATACTCGTCTAATGTTTCCCTTTTGTTCCCAAATTACCGCAGATTCTTCTATTGGCACAGTAGTCCAAAATGGCTACCTAATGCATAAGAGCAACCTTCTTTTATAATTTCTTTAAAAATGTTATTTGTAGAAATAAAATATGGATAAATAAAACTATCTATTAAACTATATACTTGAGTTGAAACAGAAATATGGGACAAACTTTAATTCTTTTGTCAACTACTATTTTTATTTTAAAAATGAATACTATTGAATAAATTACTTCTTTCGATTGATTTGAATAAAAAATGAAACTTTTTCGGCCTTAAGTATAATTCGAATGCTTTAAAATTGTAGACATTATATAATACGTAGCTAAAGAATGCTTATAACACTAATACGCAAATGACTTTTCAAACATTGATTCTGTTAATTAAAAAAGTTTTTCCCTGAAAATTTAGTAATACCTTTTTTTTTTTTTACTTATTGAAATAGAGAAAAATAACAACTTATACGTATCTAAAATTGAACAAAAACTTTAAAATGTCTACTAAGTTATTTGGAATGTTTAGGGACTGCTATTATCCCCTTTTTTGAGAATACACACACAAAGTTAATAGAAAAAAAGCCAAATTTAGCAGGATTACAACAAAGTAAGGACATAAATCACAACAAAAATATATATGCCTTTTTTTAACTAATTAATTGAGGCAAACGTAGGATCCTGTAACGAAGTCTTTGAGAAACTAATGCCACATTAAAATATGTTTCGCGCCTTTAGTAAATTTTCGGAATGAG
Source organism: Uloborus plumipes (assembly GCA_038373865.1). Lineage (NCBI taxonomy): Eukaryota > Metazoa > Arthropoda > Arachnida > Araneae > Uloboridae > Uloborus > Uloborus plumipes. The sequence continues at coordinate 25,421 of JAXGGA010004980.1, read as the reverse complement.
ACCATATAATAATTATTGCCTTTTGCTTAACCCATTAATGCCTGACATTTTTTTCCAAAGATATTCTGTGTACTGGTTACGAACAGTGTTCAATGGACAGGAAAAATAATTTAAAAAATATTATGTAAAAAATAATTTTTTTATTAAGGAAAGAAAAATCGTCCCTTAAAAGTTACGATAGACCCCAGAGGCAGCGGCGTACGCAGACAAATCATTTCAGGGGGGGGCTGAACTGACACTCTTTGAGAGGAGGGGGCGTGGTACCTCATAAAATGTAGCTAAAAAAATAAATGTTTCGAATTTTCGATATCAATTCTTTTCAAAATATTTTTTATCATTTTTTTATTGTTCAGTAAGCAAAGCGTTTTGATGAAAATCGAAAATGATAAAATCGAAATTTGAAAAAATTTCTTTATTGAAAAAGGTGTTTCTGAAACAAGTGCATGCAATATTTTTGCAAATTTGAGCTTCAACGACATTAATTTTGTCATTTATTTTACTATATTCTTAATACTGGGTTTCAATCGCACATTTGTTGAAATTTATTTAGCAGAATTAGATGAATGAACAAGCATTAATCGGTGTTTCTGAAACATATTTGGAGTAAAAGTCAACAAAATTGCAAAATTGAATTTCTTTTAATTTTGCCCCATACGTAATTTTTTTTTTTTCAAAAGAAATTCTTATGTCTTGATTTTAGCAAAGAAAGGAAAAATAAATAAACGATTTCAGCTTAAATTTTCTAAAGTTGTTTGGAAAATTTCGGAGGGTGCTGCAGCCCTATCAGCCCACCCGCTGAGTACGCTCCAGGCCAGAGGGTACATACTTTTTTTGATAAAAAATTTTTCTGCCTACCATATAATATTTAAAAAGACATTTTATAAGAAGAAATAAAATAAGCAAAATTAACATAAACTGGGAAGCTGGGAATAACTTTGAAAACTTAGCTTTGTTTCTTGAGATTGTGAACGATGTAGTTTTTGATAAAGATCATGTTAAAACCGCTACAGAACACACTTTACAATATTTATGTGCTGCAATCTGTTACAAACGAATTGAAACAATACCAAGGTACTAATTGAACACTATTATTTGGTTGAAATGTTCATTTTGGGGAAATTCAGACCCTGTTTTAGACCGTCCCTAAAAAGGGACGTTAGGCATTATTGGGTTAAACCCATTAGCTACCGAGTGATTAGAAGTGGTTTAGAACTTCTAAAATAAAATTTTAAAAAATATAAAATTGTTTTGTCTGATAAAAGTATAAAAAACATTAAAATTTAATGATTTAAAATTAAAAAAAACATAATGATGAGTATTTAAAAAAGAGAATATTGTGTCAATACATTCCCGTTTGATCTTAATACAAACAAACGGACATTAAAACATGCTGTCAAATGCTATTACCACCTTAACAGCTCAACAATGTTACATAATAGAAACACTTGAACTAGCTCAAACATGCATCCACTACGACGTTACGCATTTCTGTGATCTAGTGATATTGTCACTAACAACCAGCACATGTGAAGTTGGAACTCAATTATAGACCTCGCCCCGAGTGTTATTTATAACTGCGTCTATGTTGTTCACCCATACTGAGTTGTCTATCGCTTAATTAGACGAGGGCTTATATATTGATTCTGATTCATCAAGCATGCAGTCTACTAATAAATGAAATAATATTTGCATGAATAAGAATAGTTTCGTTGTTTTTAATAACTATGAGAACATTTTTCAGAAATTTCATTTTTAAATAATAAGAAATATTGTGATATAATGTGATTTCAATTTAAAAACAATTATTAGTATTTTAACTACTTCTAAACTTCCAAAAAGTGAAACTAAAAGAAAAAAAATGTTTTATTCACTATGAATAGTTTATTTAAATGCGGTATTAAATTCACAAAACGTGATATAGTTGTGATTTTTACTTATTTATTTCTTTATGTGTGGCCTGGATCAGTTAGGCTAGCATGTTTCAATGTTTTTGTACTTAAAAAGCAGAGATGATATCCTCCAAGAGCAGTGGAACACTATTCCCCAAGTAGCACAAGGGCCTCTTATTCAAGAGTGAGTGACTCAAAAAAAGGAAAAAATGTTTCAGATGTTGTTTAAGATGAGTACTCATAGCATGGAGCAACTTTTCGAAAAAAAAATCACAAGATGGACAGATTATGCAGCTTCTTTCTTTCCCATATCACTGGAAAGAATTATAACAGTACAAGGGATGTATACTCACCTTAAATTCCTGAAAGAGCTTTGTTTACACTTAGAGGTATTATAGCTCCAGTTCCTTCCGACCTGCATTGTATTTTAATGGCTCAAAATATGTAACCAGAGTTCAATATCAACTCGTCAAAAACAAATTATAGAAGGAAATTAGGAATAATGTTTGCACTATTTGTTCCAGACATTGATAAAGGCGAGTGTACACACACCAAGAAGCAAATTTAATATTGAAAACAGATTATGCAACTTTTTCTGTCCCACATTGCTGAAAACAATTATAACAAGACAAGGAATGTAAACTTACCTAAAATCCCTGAAAGAGCTTTGTTTACATTTAGAGTTATAATAGCTACTGATCCTTCCAACTCCATTGTTTTTTAATAGCATGAAATATGTAACCAGAATTCCGTATCAATCCGTCCAAAATAAAGGAAAGGAAGAAATTGGAAATAATTTTTGCACTATTTGTTGCAGACATTGATGAAGATGAGTGCACACACAGCAAGCAGAAACTTCATGTGAAATTTTAACATTAAGAACAGATTATGCAACTTTTTGCTGTCCCACATTACTGAAAAGAATTATAACAAAACAAGGAATGTATACTTACCTAAAATTCCTGAAAGAGCTTTGTTTACATTTAGAGGCATAATAGCTACTGATCCTTCCCAACTCCATTGTTTTTTAATAGCATGAAATATGTAACCAGAATTCAGTATCAATCCGTCCAAAACAAAGGAAAGGAAGAAATTGGAAATAATTTTTGCACTATTTGTGGCAGACATTTATGAAGATGAGTGCACACACAGCACGCGACAACTTCGTGTAAAATGTTCACGAGAAGAAAAGATTATGAAGCTTTTCGTGCTGGCCCATCTTGCTGAAAAGAGTTAGGTAAGTCCTAAGCTGTTTGATATTCTTCAGAGATTACGCTGTGAAAGATTTATGTGTTACTCAGACTCCGTGCTCCTTATTTGCCTTCTATAGATAGTGTTATCGGGAGGAAATAGAATGGCCACTGGAAACTGGATTATTTGAGTGTCTACCTTTTCATTAACTACTGTAATAGACATTGAAAGAATACATGTTTAACTACTCTATTCCAAGGTATTATCTTCTTAAAGTTTGCTCAGTGTCAGGGAGAAGAAATATGTTGCAAACGTGCCTCAGGAGTGATAAGAATTCAAATTAAGCTTCTTATCAAAGCTGTGTGTCATTAACGCATCCTTATCAAATTAACTGTTCGTCTGTTAAATAAGAGAGGTAGTGCACAAAATGTCTTTTAACAAGTTGTGTAAAACTATAGCTAACGTAAATAATGTTCTATGTGTTGCACCGCTTTTTGCTGCTCCATTTATGCCGGCGTGGTAGAACAATGGTTAGGCTTAAGCGAAACCGGCCAAACCTGACTCCAATCGGAGGAATTTTAAAGAACAGAAAATTGTCAGCATAATTTATGTCTGCACGTCGAATGATTAAGTGGCATTTTCAAAAAATCCGTCTACTGTGCATTTGAATACTGTTGATGGAATTGAATTCCTGGCAGCAGTTTCGCAACGACAGCGCCCAAGTTCAACTAAGGAAAAATGGGGTTCGAAATACTTAAGTAGTGTAATGGTTTTTCACGATTGTGAATTCATATAAAAGAATATTTTTTCTGAGGATCGCATAAATGTGAAGGGAGAACACTGAATAAAATAGGAGTTATTTGAAAAGTCTGCATTTTTTTTTTTTTTTTTTTTTTTTTTTTTTAAGTTCTTTGTTTGTTTCTTCTTTTTTTCGTTCGTTTACATAAACTGCCTGTAGATATCATTGCAAACACTATAAATAGTTGTTAATTTAGGTTTTATGTGTTTATTTTAGCCTAATCTTGCTAATCGCGCTTATTCTATTAATTTTCACTCAAAATGACCGTAGTTCTTGAAACTTTATCTATATATTGGCTTTGCCTGCTGCACGCCATTTAATATTACGTGAATGTGATTGGCGCGAAATTTAAAAGATATCGCTAAGTTGGCATCATTTATGGCCGCTTATTTTTATGGCAAAGCTTGGCTGGAAATTGCCAAATGTCGCCAAGTTTGGTGACATTTCGAATCTTATATGGAAGGAGGCAACAAGGAAAGGGGTTATAAGTTTGGCGTGTCTGTATATCTGTATATCTGTCGGTGTGTGTATCTGTGAATCAGGACCGTCATTTAGGGGTGCAGGGGGGTCAATTGCCCCCCCCCTGGTTTTCAGAAATCAATGTATTTACATATAAGTGGGCGTGGTTTTTGCTGTTTTCCGATGGAATTGCATTGCGTTTGCACCCTTTGCCACCCCCCCCCAAGGAAAAACTTGAAATGACGTCCCTGCTGTGAATCTGTTTGTGGCACTAACGCGTACACGGATGGACTGATTTTTTTAAAAAATGTTTGAAAAGAGAGTTGACCAAGAGTGTTCTTAGATAATTCGCCTCGTCGGATGGCATTCATTAACAAAGATATAAAATTAAAAACCTTTGAAACATTTTTTGCAATTTTTAAAATGAAAACATACTTGAAAATTTAAAACAATAGTACCAAAGGAAAGAGAAAATTTTTCTGCGTATGATAAAATGTGTTTGGAACCTGAATGTTATATAGAACTCGAACTATAGCGTTTTTTAGCAAATGCGGCTAAGCCTTTATTTACGAGATTGGAAAACAATGTCATTGTTGTCCGACAAGCAAAGAAAACTCCACGATTAAAATGTTTATCTGTGTCCAGTACACATTTGCTAACAATTAGAATATCTAAAATTGATTTGAGTTACGGATTTTAAAGGAATTTTCAATTTTCTCTTTTTATTCTGCTTTTGAGACTAGCAAAGTTCACTAGCTCACAATACATCCCACGTAATACACCGGCACCACTTATATGAAACTTTAACTATCGATATTTTGAAAAGATTCGACGCAAAGGAGAAAAGAGCGAGGTAGTAAAACCAGATGCCATCACTATTAAGCAGTTTTTACGTTGCATGATCCCGGAGAAAAGGGACGGGGAAAAAAGGGAAAGAAAATCTCCTGTACGGGATAAGAGAATCCGTGGAAGAGATTTGGTCTCCCAGAAGTTGTGTTATGAATTATGAATGAGAAGGGGTTTAAGGAGGGATTAGGGTTTGACGTATAAGCTTGAAATATCTTGCGGCCAAATTTCGTTTGCCTCAAAAATCCCCCTCTTATTTTTATTTGCTCGAGTGTTGAAAAGTTGTTTTGGGTTTTCCCTTTTTATGCATTGTTTGATTGAACCAATTATGAAGTAAATGATTTTACTATGAGCGGTAGTTTTTGCGGAGCATCTGCGAGCTGTGAATTTATTTCGTTTGTAATAAGTAAAATTTGGCTGTAAATTATACAGGTAAAGAATATTTTTGGTTACTTTTATAACTATATTTTTGTATTTTTAATGCTTTTTAAAACCATCATACAATCCCTATTTTTACTTTAAAAAAAATAGATTTATAGATGTTGATGCATCAAATCATCACATGATAACACTTATTTTGTAATAAGCAAAAATACAATAAAAATCCATTGGAAATCTGTCAACATTATGAATGAGAAGGATTTTAAGGCGGGATTAGGGTTTGACGTATAAACTTGAAATATTCTCCATTCAAATTTCGTTTGCCATAAAGATTCATGCTAATATTTATTTACTCTAGTGTTAAAAATGTATTTAATGTTATTCCCTTTGATGCATTTTTCTTAGGTGTTTAATTGAACCGATTATGAAGTAAACGATTTTACTTTAAGCTGTAATTTTAGAAAAACAATTATAGGCATGTATTGCGAAAGTAAAGATTATTTCTTCATTTTATAATAATATTTTGGTGTCATTAAAGCTTAATAAATTCATAAAATCTTAGATTTTTATTTTTATAAATATTAATACAAGGTTGCCCATGCATGCCAAGTTAATTTCTCTTTTGAATACAGTGAAACCCCCATTTTGCGTCCCCCAAATCTGCGTTTTCCCCGCAATATAGGTTTTATTCAGCAGGTGATGTCTTTTATATTTTTCCCGTATTTTAGATCTTTTTTTCTTTATCACTCAGTGCATTGAGAAACGTAAAATCGGGATTTCACTGTATCAAACATTTTATACCATCACACGATAACATTTAATATAAGAAGAAAAACTAGTTAATAGGATATTTCAGAACGTTTGCTTGCATGCCAATTTGCGAATAATATTTAGACCAAGAAATTAAGATTTGCTGATTTTAAAGAATTTATATTGGATTTAATTACTCTAAATCAGTTGACCTTAGGATTGCTTAAGAATTTTCATACAAATATAGGCCACACAATCAATTTTTATTTTTTTAAAATATCTTTTCCTTTGTATCAAAATAGTAGGCTCACTAAATACGTACGTATAAAAGCGTTTTCTAGTACTTCCTGTACCCGATCATAAAGCCTATAACTAATACTTTTTATTTTTAAAAGTAAAGAAATGTGAACGCTTTTACTCGGGCATGCTATCCTAACATTCAAATCATAGGGATGAAAATATTCCTGAGACGGATAAAAGAGTCTGACGAAAAGATTTCGTTCACATAGAACTGTGTTATGAATTATGGATGAGAATGTTTAAAGAAAGATTAAGGGTGACGTCCTACGAAGTGAAAAAAGGGGACCATAGTGTGATTTCATGAACAAAAATACGTCTATTGTATTCATTCACTGAACAGGAACTTCTAAGTCTAGTTACGTATAAAAAGTCCTTCTGTATTTGATAACTTTGGATACCAAGTAGTTAAGGGGTTTCATTACCTGAAAAATGACCAAAAAAAGGTATCGTTTATTTTAAAACTGAAAGTGATTTCAAATACACGGAAATAATTTTTTCGCTTGTGTTCAATTATTTAAAATTTTCTGAATGACTTTAGGTCACGCCAGCTATGAGCTGTACTGGAAAAGCTAAACTTGAAAATGATTTTTCTTGTTTATCGTTTTTTCTTCTCCATGTTACATTAATCGCTAATTATTTTTTCTTTTAAAGACTAAAAAATATTGGTTTCACTCTAGTGGATAATATATTTACCTAAACTGTGCATTGAATAAGCAGTTTACAATTTACTGAAATTTTTAGAGCATGTTGCTCGGCTCCTGTTCTAGATCAAAAAACAGAGCACTCTTCAGGGGACTATCCACCTAGTTAAACTAAATGTAGTGGTGAGTGAGTGTGGGACCCCATAATGGGAGCCATACTGTGAAGAGAAACATTTTCCATATGTTTAAAAAATTTAAGTTTATAGCTGAAATTGATTTAAGCTTTTACACTCAAATTATTCTAATCCGAGAATTTTAAATTTAATTTCACCCTCAATCATATTATTGTTATGTTTTTAACTATACCAGTTGCACATGACAAAAACAAAATATACCTTATGTTCGATGCCATTTCACTACTAGAAAAAATATTTAGTGACTACTTAAAATTGACTCAAAATATCAAATAATTTGGAGAAAAATGAAAGTATTGCACAACATATCCAAGTTAAAAAATGGAGTTATTTTCCTTCAATAAATATAAAATTGTCAAGGCGATATCAGACTTGTATCAAAAGCACTGCGCAATGCTATGAATCAAAACTTATGCAACAAATTTTCGTTAAACACAAAATTTACCTCATCTTAAACTGCTAACCATCTCAATAAACTGCATAGAAAGAGCTTTTATATCCCGTGGTCTCTTTCCAAGGGCTTATAAAGAATTCTTCGTAGTAGGATAAAAAAAAATGAGGAAGAGATTTGGTACCTTAGGAGCCGTACTATGAATTATGAATGAGATTGTGTATAAAGGGAAATTAGGGCTTAACGTATGAGCGGGAAATATCTTGAGGCCATTGTGCAGTTGGTATAGCATAAGAAATCTCTTTTTAAACCAAAGCTGACTACAAAAACATATATAAATCATTCTCTAAATTCCTCCCGAGGATAATTTGCATTAAAATCGATTCAGTCCAACAAAAACTGTATATCACTCCATGTAATGAAGAAGGGTATAAGAGGTACAACCTTTCTTATGAGAAAAAAAAGTACAAAATTAAAGCGATAAATTTATATCGATATATTCATATTTATTTCTGTGTATCAATATTTTTATGCATGTATGTATTGAATTATATCTATCCATACATATTTTTTATGTATGTGTATATATGCGTATATATACACGCGCGCACGCGCCCCGCACAAGGGGGGGGGTTGAAAAGTCCCATTTGATGAAAATTGGAAAAAAAAAATTGTTACCATATGTAAAAGCTTGTTATCTTGTAATATTACTGTAAAACTAAGAATATTCCCACTCTATTGGCTGTTTCAAGTTTGAGTTGAAAGATAAAATAGCAGAGACTCAAGCAAATTTCACGACTGAGGCAGTGAGGAGCTTTATGAAATTTTTGTCTCACCAAGTGTCAGTGACATTTCAGTGTGAATGTCCTTTGTGGACTTTTCTTTGGAGAAACAAAAACTTCATAACGATCCTTAACTGCACAGTCGTGAAACTTGCTTGAGCCCCCGCCATGTTATTTTCTACCTTAAATTTGAAATAGCTAATTGAATGGGAATCTTCTTATATTTTTACAGTAATATTACAAGATAACAAGCGTTTTTATGGTTTTTTTTAATTTTCAACTAGAGGGGAGCTAAGCCAGGAACTTTTCAACACTCACTCGTATTGTTTATCTATCATCTATCAATCCATACATATTTATTGCCCATGTCTTCATATATCTATACGTACATATGTGTATCGATTAATATCTATTTATAGCAGAAATGGTACGATAAACTTCGTAAATTTAAAGTGGAGTTTTGGTATTAAGCAGTAAGTCAACGTCCTAAGCCGGGGCTAAGGCAGGAATACATACAGTACACCGCCAGCTCGAAAATGAAACGAATCATTCACAAGTAGATGGTAAATACGATTAAGACAAAAATTATGGGATATGAGGAAAATACGAAAGGACTCGGGGGAAACAAAACATGGCATTTAAAATAATATCTTAAGTTTTGAAAAAAAATAAGTATTTGTTTATTTATACGTAAAGCTACAACTTTAAAAAGGAGAACGAGAAAAAATAATTGTCATGAAACTAACTCTTGCCTTTGTAAAGCGATCAATGTTCAACAACCAGGGGTGCCCATCCCCCCCAAGCTCAAAGGCTCAAATTCCCCCCAAAAATTTTCACAACCCTCTTTTTTATTTTGTTTACTTTTTTTTTTTTTTTAAATATTATTAATTATTTTTTTTCAATGTTATGTATTTATTTTTTTAACTTTTACTTATTTATTTTTTTAAATTATAATTATTATTTTTTTCTATATTATTTTTTAAAAGTACTAATTATGTACGGAATATAATCGTTTTTTTTTTCCTTCCAGACATTCCAAGCGCGCACACACACGCAAATAAATAAATAAATCAATAATAATAAAAAAATGATTTAAATTAAAATATAAATTAATGAATGATTTAAATTTAAAATAATCAGCAAATAATTTATTTAAAAAAATTAATTAATAAAAAAATTATATAAATAAATAAATTAGTTTAAAAAAATCCCCCCCAAAAATTTTGATGGCGCAACTTGCGCCATAATCCCCTCCTGTGGGCACCCCTGTCAACAACTGTACTATTTTTCCCCCGAATGTCATTGAAAGAAAAAAAAATAAGATTACAAAATTATACAGCTTTTAAAAACACATTGTGTAGCACTTTAAGTATAAATCATTTTAGAGCCTCAAATTAAGATCAACTGCAGCACAAATACGCGTAAGATGACAGTCATGTTCTTATATGGAGTCTCACCCAGAAAGAAGTATGTCACACCCTTGTCCCAATATTTATGAGCATCGCCATGCTCTGTGTTTACATGTATTTCAAAAAGTTAGGGAATGTGGGGCAAAATGAAATAGTTAAGATAACGGTTCTACGGACATTTGGCCTTCCGGACGTTTTGCCCTCCGAATGATTGACAGGTGAGGAACCCTCACGCTTGAGTGATCTCCCTACAGAGTAGGAAGGGAAAAGCCGTAGGGACTTTTTTTCCCTATCAGTCCCGACGACCTAGCGACATCTTCACCCCCTTATCAGCACGTAGTGAATCAGATTTCACATTTCAGTTGCTTGCTTTTGCTCGGACACTGGGAGTAATATCGTCGATAGAATTTTTGACTTCCCAACGTGGGGGCAAGCTTGCCATTTATGAGGGACATTTGTTCCGAATAGAAATAGCATACAAAAAAAAAAAAAAAAGAGAAATCATATTGGAAATGTGACTACGGCGCTTCTTGCAAAGCACGTCTTGTGCTTACAAAGGAAAATGAACTTGATAAAATGTCAAGTTTTCATATTCATGAACTGAATCATTTTCATACCTCACCATAAGCTCGAGCAATCACTACAATTATATATGACACGTAAAATGGTGGTTAAGGCAACATATGTAAAAATAACTTCAGAACATCAAAATTATTGAAATATTTACAAGATGCAGAAGGATTGAAATTTCAAAACCGTACACCATTTTCGGCGATGCAGGTGATCAATGTTAGAAGATCAACCAAATATATATAACTCTACTCCATGCACTTACAATATACACTACAAATATTTGTAGTCGACTTTTTGAGATTTTCAACATTCTCAAAAAGGGATTTGATACTGTGATTGATTTCTTTTTTCCAACCATGCACTTTTGTCGATTTTTTTTTTTTTTTTTGAAATTTTCTCTGTATTTAAAAATGTAGAATTAATTGTTATTAAAAATGCTTATATTATGTTTTATTGATCTCTGGAGAACATTTTACAATGAAGTTTGAATGCTGTTTTGTCGTTTTTATAGGTAAAACTAGCTTTCTGCCCGGCGTTGCCCGGGGCTTATTAATGCAACAGACTAGGGGTGCGACATCGAAGGCAAAACATCGATGTTTCAAGACATCGATGTTTTGAAATTAAGACATCGATGGTATTGATACATCGACCAAAAAACATCGATGTTTCAAAACATCGATATTTTTCTATAAAAATTACTTACACATTTAAATGTACAGTAATACAGTAACTTCCCAATACATTGCGCCTCTTTATATCACTCAATTAGATTCTATCTTTTCTCTCCTGAAAAACATCAACCGTATGATATCGATGTCAATTATAGAAAACTTTTTTAGTGAGATAGATACTGCAACTGTTGATTAACGGCATAAATTTTCTTTATCGCATATTTTTATGAAATTTTTTTTGTTGAAATGTAAAACACCGTTATCGAAAAAAATTTCTGAATCAAAACAAAAACAACGATGTTTAAAAATCGTTGACCGTAAATCATCGGTAGTAATTTAAAAAAAAAAACTATTTTAATACAATAGATGTTGCAACTGTAAAAGATGAATGTTTTTGTTGCATATTTTTATTGCTTTTTGCTGAAGTGTAAAACAGACATCGAAAGAAAAAAAAAACATCGAACGCGAAACAGTGATCATTAAAAGACATCGACCTTAAAACATCGATGATCATTATCAAAAAGTCTTCTAACGAGATTGATGGTAAAACGGCTGATTAACGATATAACTTTTGGCCCAATATCTTGATAATGTTTTTTCTTTTTCTTTTTCTGTTTTTTTTTTTTTTTGCTGAAATATAAAACATTTACATAAATAATAATGAAACGAATAATTAAAAAAAATGGCGAAAGCTATATAATAATCATAGAAAATGTTTCTAACGAGATTAATACTGAAACTTCTGATTAAGGATGAAAACTTCTTAATACGTCTGCATATCGCATATTTTTATCAAGCTTTTTTTGCTGAATTATAAAACATCGACATCGAAAAAAAACATCGAACCCAAACATCGATGTTGAGAAAACATCGACGCTCAAACATCAATGTTAAAAACATCGATGTTTTAGTAAAAACATCGATGTTTCCAAAACATCGACATCGATGTCGCAGCCCTACAACAGACCTCTTATTTGGTTGAATTCAATCCACATGGTTGTACAAAAAGTTCTAGGTTCAAACTCTCAAAAGAAGTTATTAATTATCACGGAAAGTTCACAGAAAAATAGCACCAGCTGAAAGCGAAAATGTATGAGGCTTTTAATCCATATTCTTGCACAATTCCTCTAATAGGAGGACCAAAAAATGTTCGCAAAAATTAGAATTAAATGCCAGAAGGAGCCCCTCATTTTTCTGTATCATACATTTTTTGTGACAAATGAGAACATGAATTATAATTGTTTTTAACTTATTTCATGCTAAAATGAAATAGGTGAGCCTTAAATTGAAAATTCATTGTTTTAATCGTCATCTTTGTTGGAAAATGATCATATTTGAAAGCTGAAAGGGCTACCTCGATTACAACAAAAATAGGCTCGATTACTATAAAAGGGACATTTTCTGACAAAAAAACTTGAATTTGAGTTTTTTAGATGTTTTAAAACTTCAAGACCCCGCCTATGAGAATTCTAGGGCATCAAGGAACCTCTGTGTCAAGTTTGATGAAAATCCGACTCAAACTGTGGATTTGTATATAGAAAACAAACAAACACACATCTATTTTTATAGATATAGATATGTGTTTCAAAAATTCATATCTAAACCTGTTTTTTGGTCATAACTCCTCGAATTTTTCACCTTTAAACTTGAAAATATGTTTGTACGATACTCTTAGCCACAGTATTATGTCTACTAAATAAAAAAACTATGGTCAACTATTTCATAACTCTTTGTGAAAGGGTTTTGCAGCAGAAAAGCGTGTTCCTTAACTTTTGGAGGGCAGTGTACTTGGGTTTTATGCCTATAAATAAGTGACAACATCTTAAAATTATTCCCTAGAAAGAAAGGTCGATTTTGATGATTTTAGTAAATACATAGGAAGGTCTATCCTCCCCCCCCCCAACTTTTTCTATTTTGTTTTTTTCTTCTTCAAATAAAAAAATGACTGTAAAACTGTCGAAAACTGGTTTTGAAAAAAAAGTGGGGTCGCATTTTTTAAAAAGTGGGATTTGATGGGGGAAAACAGTGTTCATATTTAAATTCAGGAGATCATTTTACATAAGAATCAGCACTTCATTTTTCAGTGTCCCCCCCCCCCTTTATTGCATAATGTTATTGACTTAAATTTAACTTTTTCAAGAACTAATCCTAAAATTAATAACAGGGTAAAACAATTACAGTTTCATAAGCAACATTGAGTACAGACTTTAATATTTAATTTTAAATGTTTCATGTTATTTGTTTATGTTTTGAGCATAACCCAACTGACTGAACTAATAAAAGTAACGACAACTCCTAAGTTCAGATTTGTTTTATTTGTATATTATCATTTTTATTTCCACTACTCAAACTTGCATGAAAAAAAAGGACTATTTTCGTTAAAACCACATAGTCAGTATTTTTATTTTAATTTAAAAAAAAAGCTTGTTGGAAAAATTGGGAGTGGCATGCGGAGCTTTTTTCCCCCAAATTGTGGCACTCTTCTCAGAAAGGTTGGCCACCTCAATTTTAATAAACCATAAAATCAACCAGAAACTCTAAAATTAAACATGTATTCACTGAACACAGCGCGAAAACAGATGTTTGCCTCATGGAAATTACTTTTTGATCGAAAAATAAAGTTATTGCGGGATGTCATCCGCCGCGCCGCGTTCCGATTCTGCCAAGACGAAACTTTGTCCGTCAGTTCCCCACTTTTCAACTTCATACTAATCCCTAAATTTTTCCCTGCTATGAAGAAAAATCCCTGTGGTTAAGATACGGTTCAGTGATTTGGAATAGCCACACCTTCTTCTTTGTTAACGAGTTGGAGGGCGAATCGTCCGGAGGGCGAAAAGGGGAGGACACGAAGATAACATGCCTGTTTCAAGAAGAACAAATTGGAATATTGTTCTGAAAATTGTTTAAAAAGAAGGAATAATGTAGTTTGCAATACAAATGTCGTTGAAATGTTATTTTAATTTTTAGCAGCTGATTGGTACCTTCAAAAAGGGCTGGAAAATTTTCACCACTAAAATAAAAAACAAAGGCAATGTGAAAAATAAAACATTTTTATGAGGAAACATTTTCTGTTTGGATTGAAAATATTTTTCATGAAATTAATGTGTGAATAAACGAATAAATGAATTCATAATAAAAAAACGATTGAATAAATAAATAATAAATGATTATGTATGAGAAAAAATAAATTATTGGATATAACAGAGAATTAATAAGAAAATAAGTGGGAATGAATGAATAAATAAGTGAATCATTAAGTAAAGGAATGAAAATGAAAGAAAAAATAAGTGAATCATTAAGTAAAGGAATGTAAATGAACGAACAAATGAAGAAACACGTATGTGATTTAATAAATGAATGAATAAGTAAACGAAATGAAGTAATTCACTCCGCCCCGCGTGCACTTGAAAAATTGCATTGAACGTTTAACATCAAAACATGCTTAATATGAACTAAATACGTACTGCATTGGACAACAATAAATTTTAATTTGTACTTAAAAGGATAACTCAAAGAACTTTACTATTCTAACAATCCCAACACACAAAATTTAATTGTTTAATGTTTCGAAATAATGTTTCGAAGTCCTAAATTGTAATCAATAGTTTATTTAAACTTAGTATTTCCAATTATGTATTTAACTTCAGAAAACATAACACAAATCTCTTAAGCATGCAAACATTTTAATATATTTACAGTGAAAAACAAAGATAATGAAGCAAACATTTCTTATCTAATTCAACACAAGTAAAGTTGCAATAGAAAGATCACAAATTATAGCACTTGGGAAAGAGGGTGATAAGGACAACACGTGTTACGATTTTCTTAATAGCTACGTAAGTGAAAACAATAGATTTTACTCAAAACTAGCGAAACTTGAAACAAGATTAAGCTCTAGGCAAACTAAGATGAAAGTATCAAATATCTAAAGATCCTGAGAGAAGAAACAATAATGATATTTTTTAACCTGCACTTTCTCTTGTGCAACATGACAATGCTGTCTTACCTAGTTCCCCTGCTTTTACTCATTAAAAGTTATTTTGCTCTAAAATGTATTTTAACTCTTTATCCTCTTCAGTCATGGTTTTTTTAACCATTTGAATTTCAAGTTTTTAAACCTTTGTTAGGTCTGAATACTGTCTAGAAAAAAATTGGGATTGATGAAAAATAAGTGCTACAATCTTAGCTTCATAATGCATAGTTTTTTTCGTTATAATTTGCTTTGAAACCAAATATAAATAAAAACTTAGAAGGTACCGTAAAATGGGGTATATAGGAACAGCGGGGTCAATCGGAACAAAACTTCCCGACCGTACGAAGAAATTCTTCATATACTATTGGGTATTTTTCGCCATTAATTTTTTTTTTTTAGAAAGGCAAGATCATAGGAAGTAGGAAAAAATTACTTTTGTCAATCTGGAAACGCTACTAGCTTCTAAGGAGGGCTGCATGTGGAATGCTAGAAAACATCACATTTTCATAGACTGCAAAACTTCATATGCAAGAAAAAACCTTCTTATATTTTAAACCTAAGACTGGTATGTTTCAATTATGCATGTATCTGAACAACAGAAAAACCACATTAGAATTTACATTTTTTATAAATTGTGTCATAAAAAGGAAGAATTCTGAAAAATGCCATAGGAAAAAAAATTGCGGGGTGAATCGGAACACTTTGTTTTGTTGTTCCAATTCAAACATATTTGAAGGAAACTGTTTGAAAAATCAAGATTTTGACCCCAATTCTTATAATCAAGACAAGGACAAGGATTTATTACTGTTAATCCCTTCTCGTAAGCAACTAGATCTTAGAATGACAAAAAGTTGCAGATTTCAAAAGATGTTTTCTCCAGGACACTTCTTTTTACTTAAAATACGCAGGGAAAAGTCATATAGACTTTATATAGGCAAAAGACCAGTACACAGACAGTCATGAATAAGCGTTCAAATCTTTCAGGACAATCTCCAAAACCCCGAGATTTCAAGAAACTAAAAAAAGCCAGAGTTCATCCCAGAAGATGCTATGAAAAAACTTAAGCCAAGTCACAATTGCTAGTTTTAAGGACAAGTACATATTTGTGAACGATATGAGTGACTTCAGTTTATGTTAAAGCTTTGTATTTCAATTAAAAAGCATTTCTTAAAATTAATTTTAATTTTTCATAAGTTCAAAATTATTTTGATTTTTGACAAATTATAAACGTTTACTGGTATTGAAATCATACTTTTATTTGACAGTAATTATCTGTTCTTATTCTCCCCCATCAACATTACTCATGTTTGTGAGACCTATTACAGGTTAAATGGAAAAAAATAAAAATTTTAACATGTGTTCCGATTGACCCCTATCAGCGGGGTGATTCGGAACACCCATAATTTCCTATATATTTTAATAATAACTGCTCAAAATGTTTTGTCTTTGCTTGGAATATCAAAAATAAAGCAAGACAGAAGTTTTTACCCAGAAAATCAAATTAAAAAAAATCTTTTAACTGCTTTTTTTGCAATCAAAGCTGAAAAGTGTTCCGATTCACCCCATTTTACGGTACACATATGTGTACCTTCAGCTGGGACTGAAGAGGATTTATCCCAAATTAATTTAACAATGAATTTTTATATATTTTTTCGTTTTTTTTTAGTTGAAAATACAACAGATATAAATATCAAGATTATTTTTTTTGAAAGTCTCGGGGGTCTAAGGCCCCCTACCCCTTAGGGTCCGAAAATGTTTCCGATCGTAGGTTCCATCCGTCTGTCACTCAGCAAAGTACGAGGAGTGGTATTAAGAAGCTTCAGCATGATTACAGCCATTTAGGATTCATAATACTAAATAAGTATAAGAGGGACTTTTGAGTCCCGTCGGGGCATAAAGGGTTAAACTGTTGCCACTTAATATCATTTTAAGTGTTAAATTAATCGGTATTCAAGAAAATCAATCTTTGTCTTTTTATTACACAACAATTCTCCACTACGCACTACACACAGACCTCCACTTTAGTTTTCATGAGCAGTTTTCAAATTAATTTCGACAGTACTGCGTACTGTGGGCTGCTCTCTAGCAGGTATTATCGAAATTAAGTTAAAAACTTCTATTTGAAGGTTAATAGAGAGCGTTGTATCTCTTTTTTTTTTTTTTTTTTAAAGGACCATAAAAGGACCCTAGGGTCAAATTATCCCATGTTTACGGTATTTTATCAGTTTCGTGCTTCAAATGCAAGCTGTTACATTAGTGTAACAGCCGACAGAGTGGTATAGTGGTTAAGACGCTGGCCTCTCACGCCCAAAAGCGTGGGTTCGAACCCGGCTCCAGTCAGTCGGTGGATTTTCATGATGCAGAAAATCGACAGCGCTCATGTCGTATGATTATGCGGCATGTAAAAGATCCCTCGAGTACTTGTTAGTCTTATAGTATCTCGTGGCAAAATTAAATTCCTAGTGCAGTTTCGCATCGAACAGAGCCCAGGTGCCTCCATCTCGTGTGGAAACTGGGCGTCAAAATTCTCGTGGTAATGACATTCCGCCGATAGTGGTGCCACATGAAAGAATGGGTGCCGATCTTGGGGAATGCACTAGGTCTGCAAATGGCAAGAAGCTAAACGCAGCCCCATTAAGAAAAAAAAACATTAGTATAACATCATTTTATTATATATTATATCAAAAAGAAATTATGAGCATTTTTACTTGATATGTAATAAACTCAAATAGTTTTTAACGCACATTTCTTCTAAGCTTTAATCATGGAAACTTAGTCTATTATATTTTTAAAAGTTTAAAACTTAGGAAGTAATTCAAGGCAAAAACCTTTCACCGAACATTTCTTACCGCTTTAACACCAATTAAATATTTCTCCGTTTCTAAAGAGTAACGAATGATTCTATATTATTTCAAATATTTAGCATATCGACTTTAGAAATATGGTCTTTTGTCTTATCTTTAAACGGATAATTTTACGAAAGTAACGTTTAGAAATGATATCCTTGATTCATGATTAGTTTCATGCAATCCTCGCCTTAGAATGGTGCAATGAATCCATTAATGTTATAGTCTTTGAGATAAGAACCACAACATTCATGCGTGCTGCTTATCTACGTTGTCTGATTAAAGCAGTTTCTCCAAAAAAACAAACTTTGCTTTAGTTTATTGCATTAAGAAGTATCTCTCTAAAAAAGCTTTTACTGCAAAATTTTTCTGCAGTAAAGCAAATAAATAGCATCTAATAAGCAATATTTAACTAATTTTGGACTACTTCATGTGTATTTGTATCACGGATTTATTCATGTTTTGCTCTTAACTATATTTCTCACCGTAAAAAAGCATCTCGTTGTTATTAGAACTCCACTGAAGAAAACATGTACTTTGTTGTTTTACTTAACCCTCGTGCATCCCTCCCATTTCAGTTAAAGAAAGCATTGGGGTCATAAACGACCACAATGCTTTCTTTAATTAATTTATTATGATTATTGAATGTTACATACATTATTTAAGTTCACACACTTTTTAATGCTCAAAAAATAAAAATAAAAGGACACAATCAAAGTAAAATTTAGTTTACGCATTATAAAAATTAAAATTTTAGAGCAAAACTTACAATATCTGTAGAGTTATTTACAACTGTTACAGACCTGAAAAAACATGATTTTTGCAAGTGAATTTCAAACACTTAGGGCCATGCTCCACATCAGCGTAAAACGCGACCGAAACTGAAGGCACAGAAACCGAAAATCCGGGTACTTTCCATAGGAAGACCATTGAATCCATTTTACGCTTCTGCCTATTTTTTCTGCTTTACGTCGATGTGGAGAATGGCCGTTATGACACTTTTCGATGCATTTTCTGTCCAGTTCTCTTGGACAAAAGTTGCAACGTCCTCTTTTTTTGGCATTCTGGGGAAGTGACCCCAAAGGTCTTGTGTGCAAAAAACGCAATTCGGGAAAAATAAAACACAATAACAGTATTGTTTTGAATAGAAAACTAGAAGAATAAAAGCCACAAAATGCCATTAAAAACAAACGGTTGATTAACAAGATATATTAAACAGAAATTGCATTGAGGTCACATATGACCCCAAGGAGCCGACGAGGGTTAAATTACAATCCAGTAATTATATATTAATGAATGAGGGAAATTTAGGAAGGGGAATCACAAGTGTTTTCAAGATTTCACGCATCTTCATCAATGGAAAATATAGTGAGTTTGAAGACACAAATAATCCGAGTAAATGATGTCAAACTTTTGTAAATACAATATGGAAAATAAATTTGATTGAAATAAGAGAATTGCTCATTGTCGTCAATTTACTCAATGTCAAACGTGTGTCAAAATTTTCTGTCTTAGCGATTGGTAGATAGCGAGTCACGTGGTTTTTCACTGAGTGCCCAATAAAATTCATTCTATCGAATAAAATATTATCGTCTGTTTTTTACATGCGTTTATATGGTGTTTACTTTTATTGATTGTTTTTATTTTTTTTTCCGTTATTGTCTATATTTTTAGACAACACATATTTCTTTAGTGATTTCTTTATTGGGTTTTTTTACTGCAATATCTTTCAGACTGGATAAGGTAAGTTATTTAATTATTTAACATTTATTTAATTATTTTAGCTTTAGCTATGGTGGTTTTGAATAATTGTAAAATTTAATCAAAAAGGTGCTTTTTTCTTTAGAGAAAAGAGTTTTGAGGGACAGTTGTCGTCATAATGTCAAGATGTTTTATTACTTCATTGGAATACTCTTGGAACTTTCGGAAAACTATGTATTCACATTTTAGAGAACGAAGCAGACTCTTATTTCGGGATGGCACGAGTGCAGCTGTGCGGTGCAACTATTTGTTAGTAAAGTTAACATTTTAATTTCAGTCCTGCACGTTAATAAGCGTATAATTGTGTATAATAGACTTGAGAACTTATGTATAGTTTTCTTAAACTTCTCAAATGCTACAGATTTTTAAAGTTTTCGTCAGGATTTATCTTTTTAAAAGTTTTTAAGCGGTTTTTACGACACATTTGTTTTAGCACACAGTATTTGACGTTTTTCACAGCTCCCAACTGTTTTTGACATATTTTCTGTGAAATATGATGTACATTTTTTATTAAGATTTTATGTATAATTTAAAGAATTTTCTGCAAAAATTCTTTCTAGGTTTTTTCTACATCTATATATGTATAACAAGAAGTTCTGTCAAGAACTAAACGAGCCTACTTTCCCGTACATCGACATCGGCATTCTAGCATCTGATCATTATTCTCCTGATCATCTGAGACTAAACATTATGTCAAACATACCTTTTTAGCACTTAAAGCTGATTTCTAAAAGCAAAATATACCCCTCTCATCAGATGAAATAGAGACATAAAAAGTAAATAAATGAATAAATGAAGTTTTGTCGCACCTTTTAAAGAATGTAACTGTTACAGTTCTTCCGCAGAAAAATTCCTCAATCGTTTTCAAAAAAAAAAAAAAAAAAATTAAAAGTACAAAGTACATCAAAACACATTTTATCAAAGAAAGGAAAAAAAACTCGTCCGTCGATAAAATGTCTCGATTTTCACTTTTAAACCGTTGCCAGTTGTTAAATATAAATAAAGAATAAAATGCCCTCGTGAATGAAACACTTTTGTTACAAAAAAAATCGTCTGCCAAAAAAAAAAAAAAAATAATAGTAATAAATACAATAACACAAATGAATAAATAAACAAAAAATCGTCTGCACAGTCAGTCATTTTTTTCTGAGCCTGCAGTTCCGCCATGTTTGTGGAGTCGGAGTCGGAATCAGAGTCCTCACAGAAGATTATTCAGAAAAGTACTTTACAAACATTATTTATCAAAACCATTTTTTTTACAAAGTTAGTTTGAAGGAAATCCGACTTTAAGTTCCAGGATCAACATTCAACTTAAATTCCCCGTAGGCGCTAATGTTAAATTTTTTCTGAACGGTTCAATATTGAACGAAAAATGGTTCAAAC
Organism: Uloborus plumipes; assembly: GCA_038373865.1. NCBI lineage: Eukaryota > Metazoa > Arthropoda > Arachnida > Araneae > Uloboridae > Uloborus > Uloborus plumipes. The sequence goes on along the minus strand of JAXGGA010004980.1, from coordinate 4,182 downwards.
CAAAAAGCGAAATAAGGGAATGAACCTCTCCGAGATCTTTCAAACAAAAAAAAGTTTATTCCATTCGGATGGTTCACTCAGAAGTTATTAGGTGGGGAAAGGTTGCTTGAACGGTTCAATGTTGAACGAAAAATGTTCAAATTGAAAATTTAAATACTGTAATGAAGTATCCTTGCTGAGATCCTTCGAACAAAAAAAAAAGTTTATTTAAATCGGACTGTTCACTCAAAAATTATTAGGGGTGACAGCTTGCTTGAGCGGTTCAATGTTGAACGAAAAATTGTTCAATTCGGAAATGTAAATACGGGAATGAAGTATCCTTGATAAGATATTTCGAACAAAAAAAAGTTTGTTGAAATCGGACTGTTCACTCAAAAGTTAGCATCGCGGGACAGGTTGTTTGAACGGTTCAAAGTTGAACCAAAAATTGTTCAAATCGAAAAATCAAATATGGGAATGAGTTGTACTCGCCGAAATCTTTCCAACAAAAAAAAGTTTGTTCAAATCGGAATGTTCATTCAAAAGTTATTAGGGGGAAAGGTTGCTTGAACGGTTCAATGTTGAACTAAAATTGTTCAACTCGAAAAATCAAATATGGGAATGAGTTGTAATCGCTGAGATCTATCCAACAAAAAAAAGTTTGTTCAAATCGGAATGTTCATTCAAAAGTTATTAGGGGGAAAGGTTGCTTGAACGGTTCAATGTTGAACAAAAAATTGTTCAAATCGAAAATGTAGATACAGGAATGAAGTATCCTTGAAAAGATCTTTCGAACAAAAAAAAGTTTGTTCCAATCGGACTGTTCACTCAAAAGTTAGCATCGCGGGACAGGTTGTTTGAACGGCTCAAAGTTGAACTAAAAATTGTTCAAATCGAAAAATCAAATATGGGAATGAGCTGTACTCGCCGAGATCTTTCCAACAAAAAAAAGTTTGTCCAAATCGGAATATTCATTCAAAAGTTATTGGGGGGGACAGACAGACCGACCGACAGACCGACACACAGACCGACACACAATTCCCCATCTCAATACCCTACTTTCAAATTTTTAATTTTTCGATATTCATTTTACCTTTTTATTTTTTTAACTTGGCGATATTTTTTGGGCTTGGCGATATTTTTTGGACTTGGCGATATTTTTTGGGCTTGGCGATATTTTTTGAACTTGGCGACATTTTTTGGGCTTGGCGATATTTTTTGGACTTGGCGATATTTTTTGGGCTTGGCGATATTTTTTGGACTTGGCGATATTTTTTGGGCTTGGCGATATTTTTTGGGCTTGGCGATATTTTTTGGACTTGGCGATATTTTTTGGGCTTGGCGATATTTTTTGGACTTGGCGATATTTTTTGGGCTTGGCGATATTTTTTGGACTTGGCGATATTTTTTGGGCTTGGCGGTATTTTTTAGGCTTGGCGATATTTTTTGGACTTGGCGATATTTTTTGGACTTGGCGATATTTTTTGGACTTGGCGATATTTTTTGGGCTTGGCGATATTTTTGGACTTGGCGATATTTTTTGGACTTGGCGATATTTTTTGGACTTGGCGATATTTTTTGGACTTGGCGATATTTTTTGGACTTGGCGATATTTTTTGGGCTTGGCGATATTTTTTGGGCTTGGCGATATTTTTTGGGCTTGGCGATATTTTTTGGGCTTGGCGATATTTTTTGGACTTGGCGATATTTTTTGGACTTGGCGATATTTTTTGGACTTGGCGATATTTTTTGGACTTGGCGATATTTTTTGGACTTGGCGATATTTTTTGGACTTGGCGATATTTTTTGGACTTGGCGATATTTTTTGGACTTGGCGATATTTTTTGGACTTGGCGATATTTTTGGACTTGGCGATATTTTTGGACTTGGCGATATTTTTTGGACTTGGCGATATTTTTTGGACTTGGCGATATTTTTTAAGGCTTGGCGATATTTTTTGGGCTCGTTTAAGTTGGACTGTTCACTCAAAAGTTATTAGGGGTGAGAGCTTGTTTGAACGGTTCAATGTTGAACGAAAAATTGTTCAAATCGAAAATGTAGATACGGGAATGAAGTATCCTTGAAAAGATCTTTCGAACAAAAAAAAGTTTGTTCAAATCGGACTGTTCATTCAAAAGTTAGTATCGCGGGACCGGTTGTTTGAACGGCTCAAAGTTGTACCAAAAATTGTTCAAATCAAAAAATCAAATATGGGAATGAGCTGTACTCGCCGAGATCTTTCCAACAAAAAAAAGTTCGTCCAAATCGGAATGTTCATTCAAAAGTTATTAGGGGGGGACAGACAGACCGACAGACCGACAGACCGACCGACCGACAGACCGACACACAAATTCCCCATCTCAATACCCTACTTTCAAATTTTTAATTTTTCGATATTTATTTCATTTTTTTGTTTCTTTTTGACTTTTTTTTACTTGGCGATATTTTTTGAACTTGGCGATATTTTTTGGACTTGGCGATATTTTTTGGACTTGGCGACATTTTTTAGATGCATTAAGCCAATTTTAATGCTTTTTTCGTCTCTTTTATTTTTAACGGGAAAGTAGGCTAAAAATGGATGTATGTATATTTGTATGTATGTTTGTTAACAATGCAAATCCAGTTTTCGTCGGATTTTCGTCGAACGTGGCACAAAGGTTCCTTAATGAACTAGAATTCACGTAGGCAGGATTTGGAAATGTTTAAAAATTCTAAAAAGCTCAAAATTCAAATATTTTGTCACAAAATGGCCCTTTTCTTTCAATTTTGAATATATAAGTGAAAGAGATAAGCCTTTAAGCATACAAATTGTGAAATTTAACACATTTAACTATGACTATTTTCCAACAAAGATTACGATTAACAATGAATTATCAATTTAAAGCTCCCCTATTTCCTTTTAGCATGAAATAAGTTAAAAACAATTATAATTCATGTACTAATTACATTGGAGCATTGGCACAAATATTGTATGATGAAGAAAAAATAATGTTAAAAATTATTAAAATGTTGTATTAATGAGCACCCGGGCAACGCCGGGTAATAAGCTATTTCTGATAAAAAATTTAGCATCGTAGTTCACGCAATTCATTTCAGTGTTATTATGTGACTAGCTCTATTTCTTAGTAATATTATACCATTATTTGGATGGGGAAAAAGCTCGGGGGATAGTGAAACGCTAAGGGGGGTGGAACAAATGAATCCGAAGAAAAGATTTGGTTATCCTCAGAAATCGCGCTATGAATTATATATGAGATAAGGATTATGGGACGGTTGTGGAACGCACATATGACGCGTTGAGATTTTCTTTTCCAATATACGAATCGATGCTTTTTTTCTTGTAGGAGGTGTATGTTCATATAAAAAATGTTCAAGGCAAGCATTTCGCTTTTTTAATCATTTTGAAAAAAAAAACTATTATGAAGTGTAGATCAGGGGTACTCAAACCTTTTAGCTCCGTGGACAATAGGGTGGGTCGAAAAAAGCTTTTTTTTTCTTATCAATTTCTAATAGCACGGAAAACTTGCCCATGGGCATCCTAATGACGGAAAAAATAAAAAAAAATAATTAATAACTTTTGTAATCGCGCAAGAGCTCTAAAGTTTAGAAAAAAAGAGAAATTTCTGTCATTTTTAAAAATTAATATTTTTTTCAAAAAATATTTTTTTAAATTTCGAATAGTGCGGAAAACTTGCGCATGGGCATCCTAATAACGAGAAAAATAATTAAAAAAATAATTAATTACTTTTGTAATCGCGCAAGAGCTCTAAAGTTTAGAAAAAAAGAGAAAAATCTGTAATTTTTAGAGATGATTTTTTTTTTTCAAAAAATATTTTTTTTAGTTTCTAATAGTGCGGAAAACTTGTGCCAGGGCTTCCTAATAACAGCAAAAATAATTTAAAAAATAATTAATTATTTTTAAAACCACGCAGAAGGTCTAAAATTTCGAAAAAAAAGAGAGAAATATGTAATTTTTAAAAATATATAATTATTTAAAAAAATAGTTTTTTATATTTAATAGTATAAAAACTACTTTTGTAGTTATAGAAATTGGTTTAAAAAAACTTGGGGTACATTGCCGGTCGTTTAAATTTGCACAAAAACCCTAAAAATCCGTTTTTTCTTTTGGAAAAAATCACATATCGCAGCTTATTGCACATTTTCGCATATCTTTTACAGATTCTAAAATAATACTAAATCAAG